>CAXITT010000013.1:869054-965289 GCA_964033795.1 Lymnaea stagnalis | reverse complement strand
TATATAGACAACATAATATATAATATATGTATATAGTCTATCATATATATAATGTCTTTTTGTAGTCTAATATTGATTTGATGAATTTTATATATACTATATATATATATATATATATATATATATATATATATATATATATATATATTTGTCAAAACTCTGCTCTATTTTAACTTGTAAAATTTTTCTTAGACAACGCTTGTTTTGTATTGTATTGACTCATCGACACATCATCATAAAAACTTGTCTTTAATTAAGTATGAACTACTTGGTTTCATCCAGTTTGAATCTGTGCAGAGGTGATGACGTAATTACCCTTGATTTTACCACATTATATTTATCATTATGTTTGTCATTTTGTTTTAATGGGGATACATGGGGTGAGATCACAAAGGGAAAAAAAAAATATTTTCGGAGAGAAAATAGCAAATTGGATTGGTGCATATCATTTCCAGTTTCATACCATTTGTGGTTGTCATGGTTTGGCTTGGTACAAACGGAGCCGATGACGTCACAGTGAATTGAGAGGAAAGAAATAATTCAGAGTAAAAGTATAAATTCTATTTTTAGAACTCTATCATTGGCTCTGTTTTAATTAAGCCTACTTAGCTTACTGGAATCGAGTTAAGAAGCAATAAACATGATTTTGGAACCAATTCAAATTGGTAAAAGTAGGTGTTAATCACGGGCAAGCTACTCTGTTTTTAAAAACAATTGAACGTAGTCCACAGAGTAGTCATAATGCCTAACTCTAAAAATATCCGTATCAACACTAAGAACGTTCTAGAGAGTATTTCTCATTTTCATTCTGATTGATTCTCGTGATTACCTAAAATAATCATTGCTTTAGATGTTGTGCTAACTCACTAGAGAATTTGTTAGTACATGTTTCCAGATGTACTCTTGCCGTTTGTCATGAGGCTGTTGTATGCCAAATCCAAAGAAGCTCTGCCATAGAGTGCCAGAGGGCGCACGTTGAGACAAATAGGGTCACAGGAGTGCCAGAGGGCGTATGTTGTGACAAAGAGGGTCACACGAGTGCCAGAGGGCACACGTTGTGACAAAGAGGGTCACACGAGTGCCAGAGGGCGTACGTTGTGACAAAGATGGTCACAAGAGTGCCAGAGGGCGTACGTTGTGACAAAGAGGGTCACAGGAGTGCCAGAGGGCGCACGTTGTGACAAAGATGGTCACACGAGTGCCAGAGGGTGCACGTTGTGACAAAGATGGTCACAAGAGTGCCAGAGGGCACTTGTTGTGACAAAGATGGTCACAAGAGTGCCAGAGGGCGTACGTTGTGACAAAGAGGGTCAGAGGAGTGCCAGAGGGCGTACGTAGTGACAAAGAGGGTCACAAGAGTGCCAGAGGGCGCACGTTGTGACAAAGAGGGTCACCAGAGTGACAGAGGGCGCACGTTGTGACAAAGAGGGTCAAAAGAGCGCCAGAGGGAGCACCATGTGACAAAGAGGGTGTAGTGACAAAGAGGGTGACAAGAGTGCCAGAGGGCGTACGTTGTGACAAAGAGGGTCACAAGAGTGCCAGAGGGCGCACGTTGTGACAAAGAGGGTCACAAGAGTGCCAGAGGGCGCACGTTGTGACAAAGAGGGTCACAAGAGTGCCAGAGGGCGCACATTGTGACAAAGAGGGTCACAAGAGTGCCAGAGGGCGTACGTTGTGACAAAGAGGGTCACAAGAGTGCCAGAGGGCACACTTTGTGACAAAGAGTGTCACCAGAGTGCCAGAGGGTGTACGTTGTGACAAAGAAGGTCAGAGGAGTGCCAGAGGGCGTATGTTGTGACAAAGATGGTCGCCCAAATAAATAAGATCTACCAAACTTCGCAAGAATGAACGCAGTAATGTAAAACAAATTAGATATCAGAATCTATGAAAATTACTTTGAGAGTTTTCAATCTACAGGACTCGTGTGTTCCCACTGCCATTATTCTACGGGAACTGGGCGGCCACACTCACAAGGGGGTGATACCCCCAGAAAGTCGTGAGACACTCACAAGGGGGTGACACCCCCAGAAAGGGGGTGACACCCTCAGAAGGGGGGACACACACACAGGGGGTGACACCCTCAGAAAGGGGTGACACTCTCTCAAGGGGGTGAATCCTCAGAAAGGGGTGCCACACTCACAGGGGGTGACACCCTGCAAAATGGGGGCCACACTAACAAGGGGGTGACACCCTGACAAAGAAGTGACACACTTACAAGGGAATGACAGCCTCACAAAACGGCGCCACACTCACAAGGGGGTTACACCCTCACAAAGGGGTGACACCCTCAGAAAGGGGTGAGACACTCACAAGGGGGTGACACCCTCAGAAAGGGGTCAAACTCTCACGAGGGGTTGACACTCTCAGAAAGGGGTGACACAATCAGAAAGGGTTGAGACACTCACAAGGAGGTGACAACCTCAGAAAGGGGTGACACACTTACAAGGGGTTGACACCCTCAGAAAGGGGTGACACTTACAAGGGGTTGACACCCCCAGAAAGGGGTGACACACTTACAAGGGGGTGACACCCTCAGAAAGGGGAGCCACACTCACAAGGGGGTGACGCCCTCATAAAGGGGTGCAATACTCACAAGGGGTGACACCCTCAGAAGGGGTGCCACACAATGGAAAATGACAAATCCAACCAATCCTGGAGCCTGTTTCATAAAAAAACTTGGTAAATTAAAAGAACAAGGTGTCACTAGAGCACGTAGCTACTAAAACAGATCAGTTCGCAACCAGAACAGTGTGCTATAAGATCAGTTTGACACCAAAATAGTGTGTTATAAGATCAGTATAACACCAGAAGAGTGTGCTATAAGATCACTTTGCCACCAGAACAGTGTGCCATAAGATCAGTTTGCGACCAGAACAGTGTGCTATAAGATCAGTTTGCGACCAGAACAGTGTGCTATACGATCAGTTTGCCACCAGAACAGTGTGCCTTCATATCAGTTTGCCACCAGAACAGTGTGCTATAAGATCAATTTGCCTACAGAACAGTGTGCTATAAGATCAATTTAAAGCCAGAACAGTGTGCTACAAGATCAGTTTGACACCAGAACAGTGAGCTATAAGATCAGTTTGCCACCAGAACAGTGTGCTATAAGATCAATTGCCAACAGAATAGTGTGCTACAAGATAAGTTTGCCACCAATATATTCTGCTATAAGATCAATTTGCCACCAGAACAGTGTCCTATAAGATAAGTTTGCCACCAGAACAGTGTGCTACAAGATCAATTTGCCAACAGTATAGTGCGCTATAAGATCAATTTAAAGCCAGAACAGTATGCTACAAGATCAGTTTGCCACCAGAACAGTGTGCTATAAGATCAATTGCCAACAGAATAGTGTGCTATAAGATCAATTGCCAACAGAACAGTATGCTACAAGATCAGTTTGCCACCAGAATAGTCTGCTATAAGATCAATTTGCCACCAGAACAGTGTGCTATAAGATCAGTTTGCCACCAGTACAGTGTGCTATACGATCAGTTTGCCACCAGAAAAGTTTGCTATACGATCAATTTGCCAAAAGAATATTGTGCTATAAGATCAAATTAAAGCCAGAACAGTGTGCTACAAGATCAGTTTGCCACCAGAACAGTGAGCTATAAGATCAGTTTGCCACCAGAACAGTGTGCTATAAGATCAGTTTGCCACCAGAATAGTTTGCTATAAGACCAATTTGCCACCAGAACAGTGTGCTGTAAGATCAATTGCCAACAGAATAGTGTGCTACAAGATCAGTTTGCCAACAGAATAGTGTTCTAAAAGATCAGTTTGCAACCAGAACAGTGTGCTATAAGATCAATTTGCCTACAGAATAGTGTGCTATAAGATCAGTTTGCCACCAGAACAGTGTGCTATAAGATCAATTTGCCTACAGAATAGTGTGCTATAAGATCAATTTAAAGCCAGAACAGTGTGCTATAAGATCAATTGCCAACAGAATAGTGTGCTACAAGATCAGTTTACCACCAGAATAGTCTGCTATAAGATCAATTTGCCACCAGAACAGTGTGCTATACGATCAGTTTGCCACCAGAACAGTGTGCTATAAGATCAGTTTGCCAACAGAACAGTGTGCTATAAGATCAGTTTGCCAACAGAATAGTGTGCCATCAGATCAGTTTGCCACCAGAACAGTGTGCTATAAGATCAGTTTGCCACCAGAACTGTGTGCTATAAGATCAGTTTGCCACAAGAATAGTCTGCTATAAGATCAATTTGCCACCAGAACAGTGTGCTATAAGATCAATTGCCAACAGAATAGTGTGCTACAAGATCAGTTTGCCACCAGAATAGTTTGCTATAAGATCAATTTGCCACCAGAACAGTGTGCTATAAGATCAGTTTGCCAACAGAACAGTCTGCCATCAGATCAGTTTGCCACCAGAACAGTGTGCTACAAGATCAATTTGCCAACAGAATAGTGCGCTATAAGATCAATTTAAGGCCAGAACAGTATGCTACAAGATCAGTTTGCCACCAGAACAGTGTACTATAAGATCAATTGCCAACAGAAAAGTGTGCTACAAGATCAGTTTGCCACCAGAATAGTCTGCTATAAGATAATTTGCCACCAGAACAGTGTGCTATAAGATCAGTTTGCCACCAGAACAGTGTGCCGTCAGATCAGTTTGCCACCAGAACAGTGTGCTATACGATCAATTTGCCAACAGAATAGTGTGCTATAAGATCAATTTAAAGCCAGAATAGTGTGCTACAAGATCAGTTTGCCACAAGAATAGTCTGCTATAAGATCAATTTGCCACCAGAACAGTGTGCTATAAGATCAGTTTGCCACCAGAACAGTGTGCTATACGATCAGTTTGCCACCAGAACAGTGTGCCGTCAGATGAGTTTTCCACCAGAACAGTGTGCTATTACATCAATTTGCCAACAGTATAGTGTGCTATAAGATCAATTTAAAGCCAGAACAGTGTGCTACAAGATCAGTTTGCCACCAGAACTGTGTGCTATAAGATCAGTTTGCCACCAGAACTGTGTGCTATAAGATCAGTTTGCCACCAGAACTGTGTGCTATAAGATCAGTTTGCCAACAGAACTGTGCGCTATAAGATCAGTTTGCCAACAGAATAGTGTGCCATCAGATCAGTTTGCCACCAGAACAGTAAGCTATAAGATCAGTTTGCCAACAGAATAGTGTTCTAAAAGATCAGTTTGCAACCAGAACAGTGTGCTATAAGATCAATTTGCCTACAGAATAGTGTGCTATAAGATCAGTTTGCCACCAGAACAGTGTGCTATAAGATCAATTTGCCTACAGAATAGTGTGCTATAAGATCAATTTAAAGCCAGAACAGTGTGCTATAAGATCAATTGCCAACAGAATAGTGTGCTACAAGATCAGTTTACCACCAGAATAGTCTGCTATAAGATCAATTTGCCACCAGAACAGTGTGCTATACGATCAGTTTGCCACCAGAACAGTGTGCTATAAGATCAGTTTGCCAACAGAACAGTGTGCTATAAGATCAGTTTGCCAACAGAATAGTGTGCCATCAGATCAGTTTGCCACCAGAACAGTGTGCTATAAGATCAGTTTGCCACCAGAACTGTGTGCTATAAGATCAGTTTGCCAACAGAATAGTGTGCCATCAGATCAGTTTGCCACCAGAACAGTAAGCTATAAAATCAGTTTGCCAACAGAATAGTGTTTTAAAAGATCAGTTTGCAACCAGAACTGTGTGCTATAAGATCAATTTGCCTACAGAATAGTGTGCTATAAGATCAGTTTGCCACAGAACAGTGTGCTATAAGATCAATTTGCCTACAGAATAGTGTGCTATAAGATCAATTTAAAGCCAGAACATTGTGCTATAAGATCAGTTTGACACCAGGACAGTGAGCTATAAGTTCAGTTTGCCACCAGAACAGTGTGTCATAAGATCAGTTTGCCACCAGAACATGGAGCTTACTACCACAAATGACATCCGAATAACATTTAGTCAAAATGGAACCGGAAACGTAACGCCGCTAATTGGACCCGGGTCCCTTTAGACTCAATGCTATTTGGATGTCATTTGTAGTAGTTATTTTTAGTTAAACTTAAGAATTAAGTTTACAAACATATAGTTTATTCAATTATCTTTCATTTGATACCAAATTTTGTCTTAAAACCTAACAATAATTTTTGTTTTCTAAATTTTAATCCCAACGTCTAACTTCTCGGACCCGGGTCCGAATAGCCACTTCGAAACACCTATCCTTACTTATTAAATAATGCTTTTATAATGAAATATAATTTGAACATAGTTTTCCTATGTTTCATGCTCGGCAAAAACTATGATTAGAATTGTAGACCTTGCTATTGATGTAAAGGTAGCTTAATACAGTCTTATTAAAATGTCCAAAAAAAATTGTGAATTTGTAAAAAAATAAATGAATACAAATATCTATATGTGCGAACAATAGGAAGTAAGACTTTGGCTGATAATCAGAATCGGCTAATTACGATATTTATAATAGAAATTTGTAAGCGATAAAGACGATTAGCCTTAAATATACGGATCGTCAAATACATTGAGCGTAACGATATTTCATAGATTTCAACAGTTGTATTCGGATAAGGCACCAGTTACTTTTTTTTAACTGTTTAAAAATAACAATTTAGTCGTTTTTAATTTTAAAATTATATAATCATTCTATTTTTTTACCCATTTTTGCTCCGGGGGCACTTGACTTTGCCCAGGGGCAAATACTCCTCCCCGGGGAGATGCCTGGAAGAAACCCTGGTCACCAGATCAGGCAGACTCAGAGGATGTTAAAAACCCTGATCACCAGATCAGGCAGACTCAGAGGATGTTAAAAACCCTGGTCACCAGATCAGGCAGACTCAGAGGATGTTAAAAACCCTGGTCGCCAGATCAGGCAGACTCAGAGGATGTTAATGGGGATTCAGGAGGATGTGAATAAATTACCAAGAGACCAGGCGAGCAAGAGACAGGCAAGATCGAGACAGACAAGAGACAGGCAAGAGACAGACAGGAGAGAAACAAGAGAGAGACAAGAAACAGAAAAGAGACAGGCAAGAGAGACAGGAGACAGACAAGAGCCATCAACAAAGTAGCACATTATTTTTGAGGCTGCTCGGGTTACCGGAAATTTATTTGAAAGAAATTTCGTCAATGGAAAATTGATTGACGGAAAATTGATCGAAGGAAAATTTGGTCGAATCTTTTGTTCAGTTCACACGGTGAAATTTTCGTCAAATTTCTTTTGAAAAGCATTACTCTATACAGTAAAACAAAATAATGCGTTCAAAAAAGACATTTGACTTGGAAGTATGTATGTTGATAAACTGTGAAACGAGTTGAAAGCATGTAGGCGTATGTTGATAAACCTTTGAAACAGACATTAAAGTAAATTTTTCAAAATAATTAATGATAATGACCTGGAAAAATCACGGCAAGATATAGAAATATCCTCATAGACCTGTGATCATTTCTTTGATATTTTTATTTTTATGTACCAAATGTCTCAAAATGGTTTCTGACGCTCTTCCCATTTATTAAATACTTTTTTTCTACAAATTAATATTACTAATAATAAATTTAATAAGTTAATTTAACATTACGTTAGCTGTTATATATACCCGAGACCCGTGAATTTAAATAATTCCCCTTAAATAGTCAACTCGTCTAAGGACTATTAAAACATTCCCCTTATTGGCCAACAATTCCCAGGAGCATGGGCCCATTCATCCAAATCACCTTCACCTTTTAAAATCCCTCGATCCGCCCATGGTTGGGGAGCAGTAGCCGAGGACCCAGACCAAACGCTCTCAGGTTAAGAGGAGTCCGGATAGAGGGGCCATCCCAGTGGCGTAGTTAAGGACGCCACATGGGCAGACCAAGATTTTTAGTTGTGACTAAATAGCAATGTCAATGTTGTTTTAATTTTATAAATTAAGAGATGAGATTGATATATGTAATTAATTGTTTACGATACCAAAATTGTTGCCGGTATGCCGTACCGGCGCGTACCGTCATGAAAAAGCGCACATTGAATGAAGAAGAAAATCATTTTTGAAGTATCATTTAAAGTGCCTGGCCGCAAGCGACCGCGGGTTGCCCGATGGGGTCTTTACGGCACCCAGGTCGAAAACCACTGTTGTTATTAACTGTAGCCACTGTACTATAGGCTAAATCAACTTTTGGTCAGTGTTGAGTTTTCCGTTAAATACTAAATAGAAGAATTGATACCATTTAATATTTTTTTAGATTTTTATGTATTATAATTTCATCGCATTTTCGTTTCTTATTTAGTGTGTTGAATGTCTTGTTTCTGCGCTCCTAGCTTTCTTTCTGCATTCTACGATTTCTACTTTTACTTCTACTTCAAATCATGGCTTACCTAAATCGTTACTACTGCACCTCTCTAAGAATCTAACAAAATAAGTACCAGAATCGATAAAAAGAAATATTATATCGAGAATTCTCGTGTCTTTTAGGACAGCGCAAGGTGTGTTTGCGAGTGTGTTGGGTGTGGCTATCACAAATAAAGTCGCGTTTTTAAGTCTATATTTTAAACATGGTTACATTAAAAATATTTTCTTAATTTTAAAATATTCAACCTGTGTAGTTCATCGGTTATCGTCTTTTGAAACTCCAGTAATCGAATACAAATTGTTAAATGTTAACTAATTTTTCATTGGATGTTTTTGTCCAATCAAATTTCGTGTGTCTGTTAATAATTTCGTAGGGGATTATGGACCTAAAGATTTTTCAAGGGTGTGTTATTGTTTTTATTTATTGAAATTTATCGTGTATTTCTATTTACATAGGCCTTAGGGCCGTTCGGATATATTTCTGCAAAATGGAAACTTATACAGACTTTGAAAATGACAGTAATGAGGTCAGTTTTGCCGATTTTCTTAAGTTTGAAGATGACGAGAATATGGAAGATGATATGAGTTCCATAACACAGGTCTGTGTTGATGAAGATCCTGAAGAAGAAACAGTCAGAAAACTAACCCGATCTAAATCAGTAAATGATATTAGTGGTACAGCCCAGAACAAGTCAACATTTGATGGGTCGGGAGGCAGTGAGCCGCAATCTATTAATGAAAGATCTAAATCAAAGTCTACAAGCATAAATTTTGAGATACAGAACAGGTTGGACAATAATGTTAACGATGGGTAGGCCAATTTTTCACATTCTTGATTCTTTTTTTTTGCCCTCATTGTTTTAACTTCGTGTATGTGTGTAAAATAATATTAAAAATTGAGAATTGACAATTCACTTTTGCAGACAAGGCAAAGTTGTAGGGCTATACTATACATGGACTTCCTTATTTTAACTAAAACTAGTGCTAGTAGGAAAGCAACAAATAAATAAGTATAGTATAACTTATATGTATAAGTATAGAAGTGGCTATTCGGACTGTGACTATTGGATTACGAGAAATGAGAGGTTGGATTTAAAAAATATTAAAATATTATTGTTGGGTCTGTAAGATAAAATTTGGTATTGAATGAAAGATAATTGAATGGACTATCTCTATTCTCTATGTTTGTAACCTTATTTGTCTTCAGTTAAACTAAAATAAACTACCATAAATGACATCCGAATAGCATTTAGTGAAAATCAAACGGATACGCATTGCCGCTATTCGGACCTAGGTCCCATATTATGTCGTGTAGTACTGGTAATTAGTAATAGTATAGCTTGGCCTATTCAATAGGGCTTATCATTTAATGGCAGAAATCTATTAATAGAATTGCTGCAATCATCTGGGTACTCGGGTCAGACAAAATGTCAACACTAACACTGTTCAGTACTAATATTATAGCAAAGTGGCCCTTAACCTTAATCAAAACTTGTTTACAACCAAATTTTACTAAATATTTTACTCAATTTTTCTTTTACTGCTTTACTATAGTCAACAATATGTAGGGTTGCCAGGTCTGCTTCCAAAAAATAGCGGACAAGCGCGCACAGGTGGGGGGGAGTGTTTTAAAAGTATTTAAAAAATTATTTTTTTTTACAATTTAAGTATATATTTTCTTACAAACATTACTTAAAAATAGAATGTAAATAATTGGTAAATAGGGAAGGAAAATGCCACTATTTTATCAGTCGCCGCCATCTTGGTTGACACCTCACGTGAAGTGGCTGAAAGTAGTGCAAAACACGTGTTTTGAAAAAGGAAGGCGAGGGAGGAAAAATGTTTTAATTTTTCAAAATGAAAGGAAGGAAATAAATAAATTTAATAGCATTTTTTTGAAGATCTATGCCTAACCCGAACCCTAAATCACTAAATCTATCCCTATGCCTAACCCGAACCCTAAATCACTAAATCTATCCCTATGCCTAACCTGAACCCTAAATCACTAAATCTATCCCTATACCTAACCCGAACCCTAAATCACTAAATCTATCCCTATGCCTAACCTGAACCCTAAAATCACTAAATCTATCCCTATGCCTAACCCGTACCCTAAAATCACTAAATCTATCCTTATGCCTAACCCGAACCCTAAATCGATCCCTAAAACTAACCCTAAAGCCACAAGTAAAACACATGGAATTAACACACTGTAGCAAGAAAACTCAAAAAATGGAAAAAATCAATAAAAATTGGCGAAAAATAATAAGAACATAAATAAATAATGAAAATCCAACTTACAGTTTCATGAAATACACTTTTACACACTTTATTTCAGATTGCACAAATAATATCCAGATAATGAATGGAGCACAAGAACCGGCAAGCCCGGCCAAAATGTAGGCAATATGGTGTCACAAATAACTATGCAAATTAGCCAACCAATCATAATAAAATAATTCTCTAAAAATAAACAAAGGGAAGTGACTCTACCTAAAATACGTTGTGGCATTTTCAATGATGAACAGCCTAATAATTTTATAAACTTTATTAAATGTCTTGTGAAACAATTGAATATCATAGAATGATAATCATTTTTTTCGGAGAATTGAGTTCAATCAATATTTGATCTTTGCCTCATTCTAACTAATGAAAAAAAGACAACACGCGATTCTCCTATCCTTATTCTCTTAGACTGTACAACTTTAGATTACGTACCATTTCATCAAAAAGCTTTTGAATTAAAAAAATGTCCACTATTTTGTGAAAAAAAAATAATAACATAATGGAAAAAATGCAGACTGTTCACTAAAATAGTGGACACCTGGCAACCCTAACGATATACATTTTGTAAAATCAGACATTTCGTGTGCTGGATGGCCGAGTGTTCTAAACTGACTCAATGCCAGTAGCTGGTGGTCTGTAGCTCATTCCCTACCAAAGCCAACATCCCAAGCACTCCGGGTGGATGGGACTCGCTAGCCTTGGACTAAGAAAAGGCAAACTCGGCTTTCAAAATAAAGAAAAAAAATAGTAAAAGGACTTCATTGCACATAAGGCACAGTTAACAGTAACTCTTGACCAGGGTGACCAAACGTCCTGTAAAGACGGGATTTTCCAGTTTTTTCACGATCGTACCCGTGTCCCGAAAAAGTCTTTTGAGATGCCTAAATGTCCCGTTTCTAAAACCAAACACATTTTCAGATCACTAAAACTTCTCACCGGTATTTATAATATAACTTCAAATAATATTTTGGGTAGCTGTGTAGCCAGTGCCAGTAGTGATGTGGGCTCGCGTGATCCCTGCACTGTCCCCCCTCTCCACCCCTCTGCCGATGCCGCGTGAACGGGAGTGTCCCTGCCATAGATATATGTATAGGTCTCAAAATAGTGAAAATGGGCATGTTTCAATAAACAGTTTCTGGCAGAGGCCGCCGGACTCCTATTTAGCTGGAGGGGATCCCCGTGTGTCCAGTTTTTTCCAGTTCATATTTGGTCACCCTACCCTAGATACAAAGATCGACCGCACATGCATGGTGTTATTATTATTATTATTGGTGTTTTATATAGCGCTGGGCTCACAACGCTGTACATACAATTTAACAAACATAATCATGAACTTAAAAAATTAACATACATTAATTAAATAAAACAAAACAAAGGTATATTCATTTCCTAAAACTCATAAAAGTGTACAAGATGGGTTAGGAGTCACATAGAAAGAGCTAATGAGGCAATGACGTGATATAAAATACTTGTTTTAAGAAATATTTGTCCAACATTCTAAAAATAGTAACATTATGTAGTACACGTACAAGTTTTCCGGTCTTAGAAATGACAAGCCCTATTTGATTTTGATTTTCCAATTATAAAAATTGTTCACTGGCACTGGCTAAAACTAATAATAATAACTACTCATACTAATACTCATAATAACAAAACAACAAATAAAAACACTTAGACTTAGGGCGATAGATCTTAGTCTTAATTATTAGCCTCTTAATATTTTATTTCTCATCACCGTTCTCTATTTGAATATTTTTAAAATTAAATTTAGGCCCTTGTCTCATCAATAATTTAATGTAGACCTACTAGCCAGTGCCATAGGCCTAAACAGTGCCATAGGCCTAGCCAGTGCCATAGGCCTAGACAGTGTCATAGGCCAAGACCTATTAACAATTATAATTCCTGCTGAGATGGAGAATTATTGTCATTTTTTTATTATTTAATTTAAACCAAAAGTGGTTAAAGTATTGAAGGTACATAAGATTCATACCAGTAGTCATAGTGAACCAACAGTGGCTATAGTATTGAATGAACATAACATTCATACCAGTAATCATACTGAACCAACAGTGGTTAGAGTATTGAATGAACATAACATTCATACCAGTAGTCATAGTGAACCAACAGTGGTTAAAGTATTACATGAACATAACATTCATACCAGTAGTCATAGTGAACCAACAGTGATTAAAGTATTGAATGAACATAACATTCATACCAGTAATCATACTGAACCAACAGTGGTTAAAGTATTGAATGAACATAACATTCATACCAGTAATCATACTGAACCAACAGTGGCTATAGTATTGAATGAACATAATATTCATACCAGTAGTCATACTGAACCAACAGTGGTTAAAGTATTGAAGGAACATAACATTCATACCAGTAATCATACTGAACCAACAGTGGCTAAAGTATTGAAAGAACATAAGATTCATACCAGTAGTCATACTGAACCAACAGTGGCTAAAGTATTGAATGAACATAAGATTCATACCAGTAGTCATAGTGAACCAAGTTAAGATTTAGGCTACCTATTTAAAATTTATTATTATAGACTGTTAATTAAGTATTTTAGTGGTTTATTAATATCATATGACATGTATTTTAGCTTTATTAGGATTTGAATTATTTACTCTTCTGATGGCAAAGTAACATTTAATTAAGTGAATGATATTTATTTTACTGTAAGTAGCACTGGTGACTAACATTAACAGTGTTATACAAAGCCTACAAATAATTTAATATTGCAATTACAGTAGAGCCTCGATTATCCAAAATAATGGGTTATATGAACTGCCCCTTTATTTTTATTATTATTATTGATGTAAAAAATTTGAATGGCATAGAGCATTGGCGTAAAATCACCATAAAAAAACAATTTCAGCCCCTGTTGCACGATCCAGGTAATCTAGATATGAGAAGTGACCAGACTAGGAAAAGGCCGTATGCAAGCTTGTTAATTAAGGTCATCTTGTATTATTTATGTGTATTAAATATTTACTTTTTATATCCCTTTAAGAAGGTACTATGAAACACATTGTCGTTAGGATTAACATAATACAAATACTATGTTGATACTTGTTTAGTAATATCTGATTTTAAAAGGACACATTTAGTAGACAGTGTTTATCTCACGTTGAAAGAGATGGAGCTTGGGGGGGACTCGATGTGATCGTGTACTCTGACTCAAGATCTGCTCTCGAGATCTTGAGAAAGAGACCAGGTACCACTCACCTTGTTGACGTCATAATTTATGATGTGTACAAGATCGGTGACCTAGAAGGCAAGGTGGCAGTGCAATGGATCCCAGGTCACGTCAACGCCAGTGGCAATGAGAAAGCAGACACCCTGACAAAAACCGGGGCTGCCCAGCCTCAGCCAAAAGTACCAATAACATTTGGGAATAAGGAACTGGCTGGCAGACCACTTTAGGACGAAGTGGTACAGGCAATGGGTAGTCAATACGACTGTCAGAGGCGTCTATTTGAATTTGCCGCCTAGCAGACAGGACCCATGATGGGCCGTAGACAACAGAGTTTAGTGATGCAGATGCGCACAGAGCACCACCCCATAGGCACATACTTCTGGCGGCTAGATAACAACAGGGACCCTAACTGTTGGCATTGCAGCCTGGTTCCGGAGACACTAGCGCACATGTTGACCGAATGTCCCTCATTAGATTCTTGGGGGAAGCCAGGACGATTGGAGAGCCCTACATGAGGAAAATGTTGTATGGCTCAGCTCAGCAGACGGAGCTGGTAGACAATGTAATAAGAGAGTAATCTCAGACCCTCTTCAGAAAATGTGTGTTAGTAAAGAATTTGAAAATAACAACTTAGTTTTTTATTACATTATTGTCAAATTGATGTTGAATTTTTCTGTAAGAACAACTCAGTGTTATATTATCCAAAATATGTTATCCGTTCCGTACCCCGGTCACAATTAGCTCTGTAAATCAACGCTCTTCTTCAATTTTAGGCTTTGAAGTAAGTCTTTGATATTTGTCAGAAGCTCATTGGAAATCATTTTGATCTTGCCAATATTACCAGCAGTTATCAACAACAATACATTGTTACATAGCAAGGTGCAATAAACGTACAACATAAGAGCATGCACCTTCAAAGTGGAGCCGCCAAGAGAGTTAAAACTATATTCACAAGACGCGAAAATGTTTTTAAAAACACAAAGTTTGTCAACTCAATTCTTACTACTTAAAAAATCACTTATAAGTTATCACTGCCAGTTTTCTAAACCAGAACAAATTTTTTTTTAAAATTTCACTTTTGATTATACTTTTGATCTCAATGCCTTTTTTGTTAACATTATTCATTCAGGTTGCTGAAAATTTCATGGTTTGTCTGCACTAGTCACTTTACACAAAGCCCTCAATGTTGATAATCATCTATTAGGAAATCTATGAAGAAATCTATGAAGATCTCTACCTACTGAGGTTGGCCAAGAAATGCAAGTGTCTAACTCTGTGAAATATTCACTTATTTCAGTGAATACATCAACAGTTTTTTATAAGGGTTCAAACTTATTGAAAGTAAATCAATCTATCTAATTTTGCATTATAATTAACTCTGACCTAGTGCAAAATTGACCATTTACAAGCCTATTTGAACAAGAAAGGAGAAGAGATTACAGGCTGAGCTTGATAATCTTCAAGTCAATTGCTACAGACTTCAAGGAGGCAGTAATCAGACTTCACCGAGGCAGTACTCGGTCTTGTCTATTATTTGTTCACTATCTAAAATTAAAAAATCTAGGTGCACATGAATAGTTTGGACTTTTATTTTTTGAAATCACCCTTCAGCTTGAAAGGACTTTTCTTATTACATTGTTTCAGATATATTCATCACACAATATCTGAAGATGAGATTCTCATGCAAATTAATCCGGGGAGCAGCCGAATGCCATCGAATCCATCACATGCAACACTGACAATTGAGAGTCAAAATCCCAAAACCAAAGTCAAAGAGGTCACCAGGTATCATTAAATAATATTTTATATTTTGTTCATAATATATATATCCCCAAAAAAGGTAACCTACGGCTATACCAAAACTATCGCACAATTAGCCTAATAAGCCATCCAAGCAAGGTCATGCTGAAGATCATATTGAACCAACTAAAACCACATGCCGAAAGAATCTTTGCTGAATAACAGGCGGGCTTCAGAAAAGGACAGGGCACTACTGAGCAGATTCTAAACCTGTGAATACTATGTGAGAATTATGCTCAACACCAACAAAACCTATACCACGTCTTTGTGGACTTCAAGAAAGCATTCGACAGGGTTTAGCATGCTGCTTTATGGGCCACCATGAGGAACTACAACATCAACACAAACCTAACCACCATGATATGCAACCTATATGATAAGGCCACCAGTGCAGTCTTCCTCAACAACAACATCTGAGAATGGTTCAAGACCACAGTTGGAGTACGACAAGGCTGCCTGATCTCCCCCACCCTATTCTACATCTTCCTAGAGAGAATTATGTCAGATGCTCTGGAAGCGCATGAAGGGACAGTCAGCATTGGTGGCAGAACAATCACCAACCTACGCTTTGCGGATGACATAGACGTGCTGGCTGGGAATGAAGAAGAGTTAGCCAACCTGGTAAAGCGTCTCGATAAGACCTCGTCGTCCTATGGCATGCTAATCAGTGCCGAAAAGACAAAACTGATGACAAATAATACCGCAGGCATCATCACTGAAATTAAGGTCGGGGAGGAAAGATTAGAGACTGTCGGCCGCTTCAAATACCTAGGAGCAATAGTCTCATAAGAAGGCTCCAGGATTGCGCAGACTACAACAGCACTAAAAAAGCTCAAGAAAATATGGAATGACAAAAATATAGCCCCCAGACCAAAATCAGGCTGATGCGCTCATTAGTGCTCTCCATTTTCGTGTATGCCTGCGAATCCTGGACATTAACAGCCGATCTTGAAAGGAAAATAAAGGCAATGGAGATGAGATGCTTCAGAAGCATTTTTGGCATCTGCTATAGGGACCATATCTCCAATGATACAGTGAAAGAAAGGGTTCGTCAGGCCATTGGGGAATACGATGACCTAGTGGTCACTGTGAAAAAACGCAAATTGCAATGGTACGGCCACGTAACAAGGAAACAAAGGCTTGCCAAAGAAATATTGCAGGGCACCACAAGAGGAGGGAGAAGAAGAGGAAGAAAAATAAAAAGGTGGGAGGATAACATCAAAGAGTGGACAGGACTAACACGGGGCGATGCAGTGCGTAGTGCTGGAGGCAGAGAGGAATGGAGGAGGATGGTTCACATGTCATCTGTGGCGCCCCAACGGTCAAAGGACTAAGGGACATGACGATGAGGAGGATGTATATATTATTTTTTGGCAAAATGATTCATTTTTTTTTTTTTTAAATCTGACTGTAAGTGGAGTGTTGGGTTAATTGGCCTTAAAGTAGGTCATCAAATACACATTTTACAGGCCAAATAAAATCACAAACTGTAAATGGAGTGTTGGGTTAATTTGCCCTGAAAGTAGGTCATCAAATACATATTTTACAGGCCGAATAAAATCACAAACTGTAAATTCAAAATCATTTAGGGTAAAAAAAATATTACATGCACACACCAACACATATACACACACACTTTTTGTTTTTACCTTTGGTGATCCAGATAAGAGTTAGATGGTTGTATTGACCATTGCCTGAGGTGATCAGGACAGGTTGTATTGATCATTGCTTGAGGTGATCCGAAGAAGTTGTATTAACCATTGATTGAGGTGATCCACAGAACTTGTATCGATCATTGCTTGAGGTGATCCGAAGTAGTTGTATTGACCATTGATTGAGGTGATCCGGAGAAGTTGTATTGACCATTGATTGAGGTGATCCGGAGAAGTTGTATTGACCATTGAGTGAGGTGATCTGGAATAGGTAATCGGGAAAGGTGATCTGGAAAAGTTGTTTTGACCGTTGATTGAGGTGATATGGAGATGTTGTATTGACCATTGCTTGATGTTATCAGGAAAGGTTGTATTTACCATTGATTGAGGTCATCTGGGGAAGTTGTATCTCACCGTTGAGTGAGAACACCCAGAAAAGTTCAAGAGGTTAATGATCCTTTAAATAGAATTTTGGTACTTTTTTTTATCTTAACTTTTCTTTTTTTACAAATTCTTTTATAGATTCAAATGCACATTTGCAGAATGTGCACGTACCTACAGCACTCATGGAAACCTTAAGACCCATGAGAAGACACACAGAGGTACTGTCTCTGGACAATTTTTATTATTATACAACTTTTTATCTTAGTTCTTTTAAATTGACATTTCAGTTTGAATTTTAATTTTGTTTAACATGTTCAATAATAGCAAAATGTTCAATGGTGGCAGAATGCTCAGTAGCAGCAGAATGCTCAGTAGTAGAAGATTCATTAGTAGCAGAATGTTTAAAAGTAGCAGACAGTTCATTTAGTAACAAAATGTTCAGTAGTAGCAGAAAGTTCAGTAGTTGCAGAAGGTTCAAAAGTAGCAGACGTTGATTAAAATTGTCCATATTCTCACTTGATATAATCTTTTAATGGGATAAAATGAATAACAGATAGATGATATAAATCAAAATCAGTTTATTCAATCAAGGAATATTGTTAAATGTATGAAAAGACAACAGTGGAGGGGAATGGTAGCACACATGCCTCACAACCACAGTCTAGTGGGTTTGAATTTTTTGGGTGTTGTCAGTACTTATAAACCAGTAAACTGATGGAACTGACTTGGCAGTCTGTCCTTAGTTATAAGACAGTAGAATGATGAAACTGACTCTGCAATCTGTTCCTAGTTATAAGACAGCAGACTGATGGAACTGACTCGGCAGTCTATCCCTGGCTATAGGCTAGTATAATTTTGGTTTTATCTTATAACTGCTATACACAATGAGGATCCACTGCAAATAAAACCTATTATGAAAGTCAACATAGTGGTATATTGTAGGATGAGCTGCTTATTGATTGCAGGTGAATTAACATTTGTATGTAACGAGCTGGGTTGTGGCAAACGCTTCTTGACCTCCTACTCCTTGAGGATTCATGTCAGAGTGCACACCAATGAGAAGCCATATGAGTGTGATAAACCAGGCTGTGAAAAATCTTTCACCACGATTTACAGGTAACAGACCTTTACACCTGAAGCAAGCCTGGGCAATTGTTAACAAATCCAGTAGGTCATAAATTAGGGCACATATGTTTTATCTATTCAAGGTCATAATTTAAGGCACATGTAATATATTTATTCAAACTTATAATCTAGGTCACATATAATATATATATTCAAGGTTATAATTTAGGTTACCGGTACATGTAATATATATCTATTCAAGATTATAATTTAGGGCACATGTAATATATCTATTGAAAGTTATAATTTAGGGCACAAGTAATATATCTATTGAAAGTTATAATTTAGGTCACAAGTAATATACCTATTAAAAGTTATAATTTAGGTCACAAGTAATATATCTATTGAAAGTTATAATTTAGGGCACATGTAATATATCTATTGAAAGTTATAATTTAGGGCACAAGTAATATACCTATTGAAAGTTATAATTTAGGTCACAAGTAATATACCTATTAAAAGTTATAATTTAGGTCACAAGTAATATACCTATTAAAAGTTATAATTTAGGTCACAAGTAATATATCTATTGAAAGTTATAATTTAGGGCACATGTAATATATCTATAGAAAGTTATAATTTAGGTCACAAGTAATATATCTATTGAAAGTTATAATTTAGGGCACATGTAATATATCTATAGAAAGTTATAATTTAGGTCACAAGTAATATATCTATTGAAAGTTATAATTTAGGGCACATGTGATATATATTCCAGATTATAGTTTAGGGCACACATATAATGTCTATTCAGGTTAATAATATAATCATGTTATAAAACCATTCTAGGCATTATGTCTTCATGAATCATTAAACAAAAAACTGGTACTCTGTCTTTAGTTTTGGCTTGAGCCATATTTGTACTGATCTTCTCAGTAGGTGCAATATTTGTACTGATATTCTCAGTAGGTTTTATATTAAAGTCTTGAATGCACTCTGACCTCTAGAATTAATTTTCCTTAGATTGCGCGCTCATGAACGCCTTCATTCTGGAGAAACCTTTAAATGTGGATCTGATGGTTGCACTAAATATTTTACCACACTCAGTGACCTCAGAAAGCACATACGCACGCACACCGGAGAAAAGCCATTTGTGTATGTAGACTTTGTTTCACTCAAACCGTTGTTCTTTATTTTAATATAAATATTTTAAAATGAATTTATTGTTTAATACACATTCATAAGCCTAGTTTTTGTGTAAATATTTTAATGGAACAAGTGAGTCAGTCTAGAACTAAATCATGCAATACTTGAGTCAGTGTAGAGCTAAATCATGCAACACCTGCAATGTCTGTTTAAATAAATACACTTGTTTGGTGTTGTTATTTTTTATTTTGAATAATGATTGGTGCAATATCTCCTCAGATGTAATGAAAATGGTTGTGGTAAGGCGTTTGCAGCCAGCCATCATTTAAAGTCCCATAACCGAATCCACACAGGTCAGTTGGTCACACCTTTTTTGTCTTTAATATGCTTGTTTTGAAATAGTTGAAAAGGCAATAGCA
Organism: Lymnaea stagnalis; assembly: GCA_964033795.1. Taxonomy (NCBI): domain Eukaryota; kingdom Metazoa; phylum Mollusca; class Gastropoda; family Lymnaeidae; genus Lymnaea; species Lymnaea stagnalis. The sequence continues at coordinate 944,964 of CAXITT010000013.1, read as the reverse complement.
ATCTTCTTGTAGTTTAACTCATTCCCTCTAGCAGTGCAACTTCCGTACTTAATTTATTTTCCTGAGAACAGGGAAGAAACACAGTTTTGAAATTGATTTACATTTTTAAAATATTTTTTAAAGCTGCTTAATATCAATAAATGTTAATGAATTAAGGACCAATGCATCAAAAAATGAATAAGGTTTAATAAAAACGTAACATTAGCAGCGAAACATTAATGAACAATGGCCAAAAAATTTATTTTTGGCACCTCGGATGAACACATGCTAGATATAGACGCGCCGTACTAAAGCACACATTTTTAAAAGTGAAACAAGATAAAAACTTGCGGTTTTTAAATTAAAACTAGAATCACGACATAGCCGGAAGTCTCGAGGGACGTGAGATTTCATTGCTATTTTTAACTAAAAATAAGAGAGGTGTGTTTCTATGCGCCAAGTCGCATTTGGACACATCCGTTGAAACCCCCAAAGGACGCATTTAGCTGCAACCGTCGAGAATGAGCTAAAACATTTCTCAGATTCCTTCAGAATATTTTTTTAATTGTGAGTTATAATTTTAGATTTGTGTGTCTATTTTATTTAAATTTTGAAGGGGTTTTATATTTCAATGTATTAAAGCTACACATTTTGATGTCAGTTTTAAATTTGTATACAAATTTTTAAAAAACGTATTTTTAAATTTGATACTGTGGTATGACTAGTTTTATTTTTGAAAAATATTTAGAGTCAGATGAATTGCATGAGATAATGGGAGCAATAATGTTCTATAGATTGGTCTTCTGCATTTACAGAATACAAATATTGGTTAGTTTGAATTTCTAGCCTTTGATTCTGTTGTAATAAATTTTGATTATAAAATGAACACACTATTATAAAATCATGAATTAAATAAATAAAGTTTGTTTTTAATCTAGTAATTATCAATGACTTCAGGTGACAAGCCGTATGAATGCACACAAGGTGGATGTTGCAAAGCCTTTACATCTATTTCTAGTCTCAAGTTGCATGTATCTAAGCATGAGAAAGATACAGACAAGGAAAAGGGTAAGTGACAAATTGATCTTTTATAAAGGGACAGAGACCAAATATGTTGTACAGGAAAGTGTTAAAATGTGTTGTAATGGCTGTGTTGAAATTTGTTTGTGTGTGACTTTGTTAAAATTTTTTTGTTTGCAGTACATAACTGTTGAAATGTGTTGTACACGACTGTTGGAAGGTGTTAAATATGACTATGTTAAAATGTGTTGTACAAGACTGTGTTAAAATGTATTGTACATGACTGCATTGAAATATTTTGTGTGTGACTGTTGAAATGTGTTGTACATGACTGTGTTAAAATGTGTTGTCCATGACTGTGTTAAAATGTGTTGTCCATGACTGTGTTAAAATGTTTTGTAATAACTGCTGAAATATGTTGTACATGACTGTTAAAATGTGTTGAACATGACTTTGTTAAAATATGTTGTACATGAATGTGTTAAAATGTGTTGTACATGACTGTGTTGAAATATGATGTAGGTACATAACTGTGGAAATATATTGTTCATGACCATGTTGAAACGTAGTTTACATGACTGTGTATTGTACATGACTATTAAAAGGTCATGACGGAGTGGTGGTAGAGGGGTCTAAACTGAGTCAGTCCCAAGCTTGTGGACAGGAGCTCAATCCCTAGCAAAAGCCCTAAGAAGAACAAAACAAACACCAGCCACACCCAATTATGGATGGGACTCATTAACCTTGGATGGCAGCTCATCTAAGAGAAGGCATACTTGGAAATCAAACCTGGAGAAGGAGACATCAACACAATGATAAATGTCTACAGAGCACAGTGAGACACAAGAATTATGTCTGCCCTTCTTCTGCCTCCTGTTCTATTTCCAGTCATCTTGACAGAGTCTTGCCATTGGATCAATGGGCAAGTACCAGTGAGTTAGAATGATGATGTGAGTGACTCTACCTCACTTTAAACAAAGTACAGCTCAAATCAAGGCTACTACTCAAGTCAAGGCTACCACTCAAGTCAAGGCTACCACTCGGGTCAAGGCTACCATTGAAGTCAAGGCTACCATCAAGTCAAGGCTACCACTCAAGTCAAGGCTACTACTCAAGTCAAGGCTACTACTCAAGTCAAGGCTACCACTCAAGTCTTGGTCAAGTGTGCAAAGAACAAACAATAATAAAATGGGTTGTTCTGTAGTGAGCAGAGTTTTTTTGTTTACATTGAGTGTAAGATATTTTTGGCATTACAATGAGTGTAAGATATTTTTGCCATTACAATGAGTGTAAGATATTTTACCCTTATGGCTACTTAATTGATTAAAGTAATGTTCAAAATCAGTTTCTGTTTGTTACTCAATAAGTGTTCCTTCATTATTTCATCTAGGCCATCAGCATTGCAACAACATGAGCTCTAGCCATGTGCTGGCAGATGATCTTGAGAACGCCAGCTCTAACAACACAACTGATGTTAAATGTGAACCAGGGCACGTAAGTCTCTTTCCCCCCCCCCCCCCCCCCCCCCNTTTTGTAAAATGATTAACACAAAAAGAATAAGTAGTGTGCACACTGTCAAGAGTATAGAGAATAAAGTGTGTAAAAAGTTTTTTTTTTGCATGCTGACAGGGGTATAGAGAATAAAGTACTTATACAGTATGAGGCACAAGCTGAATAAGATTTTAAAACTAGAAGATGACAATCATTATTGTAATTTTTCCATTACAGTCTAGACTGAGTGTCGAGCAAGTGATCAACTCCATGTATTCCTCCCAGACTGTCCAAGTTGGAGATGGTATGTCATTGTTTGGCCTAGTTTCCAAAGTGATGTGGCATGTCACTGCTATTACTTTCAGACTTGTTTACCCTCAAACCCTTAAAATCGTACAATATCATCATATAATCGTTCAATACATTCTCTTTATAGAGCAAAAACGTGCTGTATATATAATGTATACACCTCAAAATCGTACATTGTACGCCAAAATCGTAAGAGTAAACAGGTCTGTTACTTTTTTTTTTACCGTTTTGTTCAGACTTCTTTTTTGGTGGTATTCTTTTTGTCCAATGTACTTTCATGAAAAGTAGACTTGTAAGGATCTCTGAATTCATTTTTGATGAGATTTTTTTTATTTTGGCAGAGCCTATCATGATGCTAATGAAACGACCCTTAGAAAGAAATCTTTTCTTAGAAATCCTTGATAAAATGTAATATCAAGTACTAGGGGGTTTATCAAGTACTAGGGGGTGTATCAAGTAATAGGGGGTTTATCAAGTACTATGGGGTGTATCAAGTAATAGGGGGTTTATCAAGTACTAGAGGGTGTATGAAGTACTAGAGGGTGTATCAAGTACTAAGGGGTGCATCAAGTAATAGGGGGTGTATCAAGTAATAGGGGGTGTATCAAGTAATAGGGGTGTATCAAGTAATTGGGGGTGTATCAAGTAATTGGGGGTGTATCAAGTACTAAGGGGTGGATCAAGTAATAGGGGGTGTATCAAGTAATACGGGGTGTATCAAGTAATTGGGGTGTATCAAGTAATTGGAGGTGTATCAAGTACTAAGGGGTGTATTAAGTACTAGGGGGTTTATCAAGTAATAGGGGGTGTATCAAGTACTAGGGGGTGTATCATGTAATAGAGGTGTATCAAGTAATTGGGGATGTATCAAGTAATTGGGGGTGGTACTGAAAGTTTGATGAAACATGGTCACAAGTAACACTTTACAAGAAGCCCAATTTGTGGACATTTATTTCACACGCCTGAACTATATTAATAGTCCATTGATCCACCCACTTTTACTCAGCAGATTTATTGCATCATTTCAGAAAAACAAAGAACATATTACCCACCAAATGCCTTTACTATATTTTGAAAAAAATCTCCTAAGGTTTGACTAAACTAGGCTGTGCACATTGGCGATATTTATAGATATTTTATGGAGATATTAGGGTTATTTATAGCTATGTTATGGGATAAAAATTGTTAACAGTCATTGAGTATTGTATTTTCAATGTCAAAAAGTTCATATTATTCCTTGTTTTTCATAGAGCCAACTGATGGCATTGTACAAGAGCTACTTGAGCCTGTGATCCCAATAGAACCATGCCTAGAAGAGACTGTGGTCAATGTTAATTTAAACAACCAAACCATAACTATGCTGCCACCAATACAAGCGGCGGTAAACAATTTAATGCAGCAGTCTCAGCTGATCACACAGCAGTTGGCCTGCGGGCCCCAAGGATGTGTGTCTGAGACCGTTGATGTTGGTGGCGCAGTTAATGCCACGGAGCGATTGCTCACGCTGCCTGCTACAATCGCAAACATCCCAATCATCAATTCTGAACTTGTCAAAAATCTCTTGGGCACCAACAACACTATCATGGTCCAGGATCGCCACGGTGCAATAATGCAGATTCCCAGCTCTGTTTTGCTGCAGGATCCAACAGCACTTGCCAGCCTGACATCATCAATGGTCACCTCCCTAGGGCAGAGGATGGACACCATGGCAACTGTATCTGCAACATTCGAACCGTCAAGTATGATATTCAACACGTCTCTGTTAGGTGAAGGCAAGTCAGGTTTAAACTCAGTGTCTGACCAGCCAAGTTGTTGTAGCAAAGCTGCTGTTGTCCTGCCCAATCCACCAGCACTTCATCCCATGCAACAGATACAACAGACTCTGCACTCTAATCCTACCAAATTCAGAACTGACTTTGCGGGCTTACTTGGAATGCAAGCACATGAAGTTCAAGCAGCGCAGTTGAACAGTCAGCAGAATGTGATATTAAATTATAGTACTGACAATTTAGATCAAACTGATGGTGCTTCTATATCCTCCCTCACTCTCATGGACCCCCCTCGGACGACATCAGACGTATCTGCACTTCGTGACCAGACTGACAGTTTAGCTGAACCTCCGCCCGTTATTCTCCAATGCCCGCCAGTGGCTCACACACACATCGCATCTTCAGCAGCTTCATGCTCCAAGTCCTGCTCAACATCCTGCTCTTCAATAGCTGCTCTCTCAAAGTCCCACTCTGTGCCTGACAGACCAGCTCTTCCCCAAGATGGAACTCTGACTTCCGCCATTCAAAAAGGGATCCCTGTTTCCATCTTGCCTGGTGCCAGTCCCGAGTCCATTGTTCTCAACCAGGTCTTTGTACCTATTTATAGCAACACTGACAGGGGACCGGTCATTGAGCTGGTCCCAATCAAACACAGTGTTTGACCTTGACATTGGGATTTCTTTGCAGTGTTAACTCTCTTGAGACGGCTGCGCCGATCTATAGGTTCAGAGTGTGATGAAGAAAAAGATGAAAGGCCAATCTATTGGCCCAATACTAAAAGCCTACCAACTAATCAGATTGCTTCTCACATTTCTTTCTCATTTCCCCATTTTAATGCCGGTTTCCTATGATATTTTAGGGTGTTCTGTCATTTTGTATCAAGTTTTATATACCTACTGACATATAAGTGCTTAAAAAATATGTGACCTTGAAACATGCCAAAGGCATTGGCAGCCCCAGGGGAATTTTTACGCATCACATTGAATCTAATTCATATATGGGTTAGGACTTGTTTAGGTTTGAACAATCATAGAATATTTTTAAAGTAATTGGTTTATATTTTATAAATTATTTTTTTGCAAAGTAAATGCAAGCGGGGCTTGTGGAAAAGGGTCAGTCTGAAGAGGATTAATAATATTTTAACTCCTATCTTTCCTTCTAAACTTGAATGAAATATTTGAAATTGATTTATTGTTAGTTTCAATGGTAAATTTCTCTCCAATAAATACTTGAGATGAAGGTTCAACACAAACAATTATCATTAGTGTCTTATTTGGAATGTCTTTACACATACCGTCACTGCACACATACCATCACTGCACACATACTGTTAGTGTTTGCTACAATCATTGCTGGTGAATTCGACCAATTATTATTTTTTAAATTTACACCATTATTTGTATCTCGCTCTGATGTATAGGTTTGTATGCCCTATAATTGGGCTCAGATAGTGAGAACAGTGTGGACAGTTGCCGCCATGGTACTAACAGATCAGTGACATATTCTGGCATCACAGTGACATAATATTACATATGCTTAAGGTCCATCCATATAGTGCGTAGGCACTGGGGGGTGGGTCGTTGATTTTAGTGTTTTTGCATGCTGGGGTAGCTTTATTCCTCGGCAGAAATGACGGACATTTATTCACAAATTCTGTAATAAAAGTCCTGAAATTTGGACAGTCCATAAATAGCCTACTTATATATCTAATGCTTTAAAAAATATATTGTAATGTTTTGAAATTATTGTAATTCTTTTGCTTTGTGTTATGAGGAGTGAACTCACACTTGCTTTATATTGCACTAGTCACAGTAATGTTGAGTCCACTTTTCGAGTTTGTTTGTTGATCTATGTGTGACAATTACTTTGTTCGGCTAGGTCATTGGTCCCTAAAATTCTTGGCACCTTTGCCGAATTCAGGTTTATCCCAGTCTTCCTGTGTCGTCAAATTCTAACAAGACACTTTCAAATAGACAATGCATTTTTTTAAAAAATTAGTAAGATTTTGTATAATAAATTAATAAAATATTTATGCATGTCATGAAGCCAAAACAAGTAGCTTTTGCAAACACTGTAGTCTAATAAGTTAATGCTTTTCACCACATCTGCTATAAGTTTTGCCCTGTCACTGTTTTACACCTCGTCTGCTATATGCTGTGCCCAGTCACATTGGATTGAGAGTGGAAATAAAATGATGAAAATTGTAATAGTTGGTGGTGCCATGTGAGGAAGCAGCAGCTCCCAGGGCCACCTGGCACACATTTTGGAAATCCCTGGGCTAAGCTGAACATAAGTGAGAAAACCTTGACACATTTTTTAAACTGCAACGTCATTATTGTCAGTCAACACGTCATCATTGTCAGTCAACACATCATCATTGCCAGTCAACACGTCATCATTGTCAGTCAACACATCATCATTGTCAGTCAACACGTCGTCATTGTCATCATTGACAGTCAAATCGTCATCATTGTCACTCAACAACCTTATTTAACTTTTTGGAGAAGGGGTGGAAAGCTCATTTGTACATACACAGATAGGACCAGTATGTACACAGATAGGACTGATGTGTACACAGATAGGACTGGTGCGTACACAGATAGGACTGGTGCATACACAGATTAGGACTGGTGCATACACAGATAGGACTAGTGCATACACAGATAGGACTGGTGCGTACACAGGACTGGTCGAAAGTTCCATTGCATGTACACAGAGTATGACGGTCAGAAGCTCATTTGTACATACACAGAGAGGAGGGCTCTCTAAAAAAATGTGTGCAACCAGAAAAGGAAAAAAGGGGGGGGGGGGGGGGGATAAAATTTGACTCTTTTTAATACTGTCTGGATGTGTATGGCCCCTTCTATAACACTGCCACTTGATGACAGGAGTAAAGAATGTGGACAGAGCATTTATGTTATAACCATTTTTCAACTTCTTGTACATACACAGAGAGGAGGGCTCTCTAAAAAAATGTGTGCAACCAGAAAAGGAAAAAAGGGGGGGGGGGGTGGTGATAAAATTTGACTCTTTTTAATACTGTCTGGATGTGTATGGCCCCTTCTATAACACTGCCACTTGATGACAGGAGTAAAGAATGTGGACAGAGCATTTATGTTATAACCATTTTTCAACTTCAGTTTAATAATCAAACTGTAATCAATTTTCTAATCATGCTGTAATCATTCGCAAAAAAGGAAAGCCAGGTAGGGTAACCAACAAAAACTATTTAATGGTGCTATGTGTGGTAGAGCTATTAACATGTATGGTAGAGCTATTAACATGTATGGTAGAGCTATTAGCATGTGTGGTATATCTTATGTTGGATATCTGTTTGAATGACATGTAGTTCATAAAGCAAGCTCAACCAACACTCCCTCTGTGATCCTAGTCACTACCAAAAGTGACTTCACATATACTGTCATTTTAGATCAATATCTGATCATTGATTTCTCCCCCTATCATGGAATGTTTATCTACAGAAAATCCTTAAATCGATTAGACATAATTTTTGTGACTTATCCACATCGCATAAAAGGCAATCATCTTGTATCCCACCAACGGCATAGGTTGTCTACAAGAATTTTTCATTCATCCCAGAAATTTTCTTTCCTTTCCTAGCGTTGTTCTTAATCTCATAAATTGTGTGTCTGCCTCTATCTCGGGTCTCCATGTATTCTTTGGTCTTCCTCCTTTGCTTTTCCAATTTCCTTGTAGTTTCCATGTTTGGGATCTTTAAGGCTTCCAGTACAACCTGACTTTGGCCACAAGGCTCCATATATTTCAGTCCTCCAATTCCAGTATGACCTGACTTTGGTCGCTAGGCTTCATAACTTTTCTTGTCGAAGAAGAGTTATCTCTAGTCAGGGCTGAAATTTGTTTGTTTTTTTTGCGGGTTTTTTTTCGAAGTCACATATTTTTCATTAATTTAATGTGGACATTGTCATATGTTTCTCATAACTTAGATATGAACAATGTCATATGTTTTCAGAACTTAGATATGGACATTGTCATATAGAACTTAAATAAGGATATGTCACATTTTCATAACTTAAATGTGGACATTGTCATATGTTGTCAAAACATAGATATGGACATGTCATGTTTCCATTACATAGATATGACATGTCATGTTCTAATTACTTTGTGTGGACAATGTCATGCTTTTTTTATAAGTAAGATAAGGATATGTCATATGTTTGTTAGCTAGGAATATTAATTGTGCAGGTTATGGATCTCATTGTCAGAGGCATTTGTTTCCTATTGGTTGGTTATTATTGAAAAGTGAAACTTTACTGTAAGGCAGTAAACATAGAGTATAAGTCTTAGGTGTAAGGAAGTAAACATAGAGTATAAGTCTTAGGTGAAAGGCAGTTAACATAGAGTATAAGTCTTAGGTGTAAAGCAGTAAATATAGAGTATAAGTCTTAGGTGTAAAGCTGTAAACATAAGAGTACACGGCTTAGGTGTAAAGCTATAAGTATAGAGTACACTGCAAATGTGTAAAGCTGTGTGTGTATATATATAAATATAGAGTAAAAGATGTAAAGCTGTAAATATAGAGTAAAAGGTGTAAAGCTGTAAATATAGAGTAAAAGGTGTAAAGCTGTAAATATAGAGTAAAAGGTGTAAAGCTGTAAATATAGAGTAAAAGGTGTAAAGCTGTAAATTGTAAATATCGAGTACAATGCTAAGGTGTAAATCATTCTGGTCATTTTGTTTCAATGTACAGATTTACAAATATTTATGAAGATTTATACCAGATCTATACAAGATCTATACCATGTTACGAAATATCTGCTTAGTTGTTTTATTTCTTATGTTGAGAGAGAAGTAAAAGATATTCAAGTTTTTATTCCTAAAGAGGTTTGAGTCGTATTACTAATCTATGATCCAGTGGCATAGCTAGGGTTATTGTGACCCAGGGTGGGGCAAGCTTTTCGTGGCCCCCTTCCACGAATAAAAATTGCTGTGGGCCAAATATCCAGCCACTCAATATAAAGAAATACATGCCTGCCGGCCACTGTACCCTCCTTCCTACACCCTCCTCCTCTGCACCCTTTACCTCTTCACCCTATTCCTCACAACCCTCCTCCTGTCGACCCTTCTCCTCTCCACCCTCCTCCTCAACACCCTCCTCCTCCCCACCCTTCTCCTGTCCACCCTCCTCTTCTCCACCCTCCTCCTCTCCACCCTCCTCCTCAACACCCTCCTCTCCACCCTCCTCCTCCCTACACCAATGGTTTGATCACATCCAAGTTACTCACTTTTAAATGTCTTCTGGGGAAATTGTTTTTGTTTATACATATTTCTGGAGCATTTTATCAATGTTTCAATCAGTTACATTTGAAACAAGGAATGATGCAAGTGTTCTATTTTAATGCATTTTGTTTTTCAAATAAGGTTTATGCCATGTAAAAGGTATTACACAACAAGGTTTATGTCATTTAAAAGGTATTACACAATAAGGTTTATGCCATGTAAAAGGTATTACACAATAAGGTTTATGTCATTTAAAAGGTATTGCACAAGAAGGTTTAAGCCATTTAACCAAAAAAATTTGGTAGCAGCAGGTCAAAGTAAAGGCATTTTTTTTAAAAATTATAGGCCTATCCATATCAATATTATCTTACTAGCACTAGGCCCATCCAAAACATGGCGGCCTCCAACTCCATGCATTATCTCCCATCTACTAAAGTTACTTGCCAATCATGCATTCATGTTGTGCACTTTTTGAGAATCCCAATTAGTATATGAAAAATTCATTTTGTCCTTCAAAACTGGAAGAGCTGAGAAACCCACAGAGTACAAAAATGTCTAATGAAGTTTTGGAGTCAATTAAATATACTTTAAAACTTCCATATGCAGAAGCTATATTAAAATATTGTTGAATAAGGTATACAAAGTAAAAAGTAACAAAATACTCTCTTGTAGTTAAGATACTGCTATGTGCTTGGATTTTGTTTGTGATAAATACTTCAAGCCTACTGGTCTATCGAGTTACAAAGTCTTTAAGATTTTGATTTCGTAAGAGGTCAATATCAAACCGTTCACATTGTAACATGTTAATATTAATATTAAAATAATGTTATTTTATTCTCCTGTGATATTGATTCATTTTCTTTAAGAATAATTGCAATTATTTATCTTTGTGCATTCAGACTTTTATTATCAGAAAGATATAAGAAATTTCCCGTCTATGAATCATCATACATTCTCCAAATTTTCTCAATGTGCTTTAAGCATAACCTCCTTCCAACTGTCTTAATAAATCCTCATTGTTCTATAGGCAATAACGGCGGTGAATTAGATTGTTGTGAATGTTTGGTAGGGGGAGTTGTTGATTGTGAGATTTTGTTTATAAGTCGTGAGGCCAGAACATGGATTTGGTTCGTGGTGCCGAGTTTTAGTGTATGCTGAGTGTCTTGTTGGGATATAAAAAAGCAGTGAGACAGTGTGTTAAAAAGAATCATTAGTCGAGAGAGAGAGTCCAGCGTAGACCTTTAGAGTATTCAAGAGTCGTGCAGAGAGAGAGATAGTATTTATGTTAGATTCGCTGTGGGGCTTGTTGCCTGACGATATTTCTCTGCCAGATGTATGATGTACCAATTGGATGTTTTAGTACATGGAAATAAATACAGAACTTACAATGAACAACTATTTAGTGTTTGAGTTACTTGATGGGGAGAGAGACGAGAATTAACCAAACAGGTCTTACATAGGTTAGACATCAAATAGTCACAAATTGAGGTATTAGACAAATGAAAGAAGGTCGTAACATTTGGGGGCCCGTCCAAAACTGATTGTTTGCGGCAAACCTGTTGGAGTCCAAGTACCGTGCTGTGTCGGACCGGAGTTTGAAGCCTGTATTCAAATTTGCCAGAAGATGAGTACCATGCTGATACTGTCTACCACCTTCCTTTACCTTGCTGATACTGATACAGTGTACCTCGTTCCTGTACCTTGTTGATACTGTGTACCACGTTCCTGTACCTTGCTGATACTGTGTACCTCTTTCCTGTACCTTGCTGATACTGTGTACCACATTCCTGTACCTTGCTGATACTGTGTACCTCATTCCTGTACCTTGCTGATACTGTGTACCATGTTCCTGTACCTTGCTGATACTGTGCACCACATTCCTGTACCTTGCTGATAATGTGCACCACTGTGTACCACCTTCCTGTACCTTGCTGATACTGTGCACCATGTTCCTGTACCTTGCTAATACTGTGATCTGCCAACACTTAGTGAGAGAGCTACATTGTAATCTGGCAACACATAAGTGAGTGATCTACATTGTGATCTAGGAACACTTAAGTGAGTGAGCTACATTGTGATCTAGGAACACTTACGTGAGTGAGCTACATTGTGATCTGCCAACACTTAGTGAGAGAGCTACATTGTAATCTGGCAACACATAAGTGAGTGATCTACATTGTGATCTAGGAACACTTAAGTGAGTGAGCTACATTGTGATCTAGGAACACTTACGTGAGTGAGCTACATTGTGATCTGGCAACACATGACGTAAGTGAGTGAGCTACATTGTGGTCTAGGAACACTTAAGTGAGTGAGCTACATTGTGATCTGGGAACGCCTAAGTGAGTGAGCTACATTGTGATCTGGGAACACCTACGTGAGTGAGCTACATTGTGGTCTGGGAACACCTAAGTGAGTGAGCTACATTGTGATCTGGGAACACCTACGTGAGTGAGCTACATTGTGGTCTGGGGACACATAAGTGAGTGAGCTTCATTGTGATCTGGCAACACTTAAGTTGGAGTGCTTCATTGTGATCTGGGAACATTTAAGTGAGTGAGCTACATTGTGATCTGGGAACACCTAAGTGAGTGAGCTACATTGTGATCTGGGAACACTTAAGTTGGAGAGCTATATTGTGATTTGGGAACACTTATGTGACATAACAAACACTTAAGTGAGAGAGCTACATTGTGATCTGGGTACATTTAAGTTTTTAATTTTAAAGAGTTTGTTCTTTCTTGTTTGCTCAAGAAGCCATTTAGCAGAAACATCCTTTTCATTTTTATGTCATTTTATTTTTCAAACCTTAACATATTTCCTTCCACTATTTCTGCATCATAATCATAGATTCATCTTGAATGAATTTACAAATAAGATCAATAAAGATTATGATAAAATGACATAATTTATTGATGATAAAAGTAAGAGTGAAATAACAACAAGAAGCTGACTGTGCAATAATTCTTTGTCACAGCTGCTACATGATATGGACAAATTAAGAGTGTCTCATCTAAATAAAATTTCAATCCATCAGAATGATTATGAACTGTTAGCTACCCAGTAATGAAAAAGAACTTTCTTGAAAGCTAAAAATACTTATTCCAGATTACAAATCTAATGAAATGTTAGCTACCCAGTAATGAAAGTTCTTTCTTTAAATCTCAAAATAGTGATTCCAGATTCCAAAGCTAAGAAAGAGAACTGAGGCACAAAACTGAAAGAAAATAAATGACAAAAATTAAATTCACTCCAAATTTTAAAATCATTTACCATAATAATAAATTATGGAATAATATAATAGGATGGAACAAATTATTGACGAGTTGTTTACAGAAATTAGACTGACATTTATAGAAGTTAGAATGAGAAATAGTTAAAGAAAAACTATTTGATAAATTAATATTCATGATGATGATAGTGCTCAGGACATAGAGTTTTATTATGAAAATATTATTTATTGCGATTGTCTTATGTATGTATCATCTCTATATTATTGTTTTATGCATGTGTAGCATCCCTATGGTGTTCTTGTCTTATGTATGTTGCATCCCTATGGTGTTCTTGTCTTATGTATATAGCATCACTGTGGTGCTCTTGTCTTATGTTTGTAGCATCCCTATGGTGTTTGGTTCAAATAAACAACATAAAAACAAACTGAAATAATGTGATAATTGTGTTGTTTTTAGTTGGCCAATTCAACTCATCTGCCTCATGCTCACCTCAGTCGGCCAATTAAACACACCTGCCTCGCGCTCACCTCAGTCGGCCAATTCAAAACGTCTGCCTCATGCTCACCTCCTCAAGCTCACCTCATTCGGCCAAAGCGTGCGTCTAAAAGAAGCGTGATGTAATACTATTTAAATAAAACTCTGGCATTCTCAACCTCAACTGGTTCAAAAAACAATTAGGTGTTGCTTGGAGTTTAACGTTTGATCTGGAGTTCAGATAAATCATGGGTGTGTTTGGACAATCTTTTAACCTGATTCAACTTTGGGTGATAGGTGTACCCGTTAATTGTACCACCTGATATAAGTTCTGATGGCGCTTCAGTAAATTCGTTCTTTTTGTTCTCTCATTGACTCAGCTCTGAAAAAAATCACAATTATTGAAACTGCATGCACCATTGATTAACAACAAGAATGGAGGACCAATTACAGGAAATTGAGGGCACATTACAGGAAATTGAGGGCACATTACAGGAAATTGAGGGCACATTACAGGAAATTGAGGGCCCATTACAGGAAATTGAGGGCACATTACAGGAAATTGAGGGCACATTACAGGAAATTGAGGGCACATTACAGGAAATTGAGGGCACATTACAGGAAATTGAGGGCCCATTACAGGAAATTGAGGGCCCATTACAGGAAATTGAGGGCTCATGAGTGGTACATGGCATTGTGTTACATAATGACAAATACTTTATAATGAAAATCATCTGATTCTTATTACTGACTGGTAATCTATAAGTTTAACTAGTTCATGTAAGTCTTTAAAATATGTGTACAAGTCACATCAGTTCATGGACACAAATCTCTAACAGTTAAGAATGTTGCTCTCTCTATACACACACAATGAGAAGTAATGGTATGAAACATTTCATTTTAAAAATAAACTCCAGCTATTTACAAGAGCGAGTTTCAATGCACTATCATTACTAAGTGAAAGTGTAAACCTTTTTGGATGAGAATGGGCATGTTGTACCGGTACTAGTTTTAATGAATTGAGAATGGGCATCTTGTACTAGTTTTAATGAATTGAGAATGAGTCGGTTGTACTAGTTTTAATGAACTGAGAATGGGCATGTTGTACTAGTTTTAATGAATTGAGAATGGGCATGTTGTACTAGTTTTAATGAATTGAGAATGGGCATGTTGTACTATTTTTAATGAACTGAGAATGGGCATGTTGTACTAGTTTTAATGAACTGAGAATGGGCATGTTGTACTAGTTTTAATGAATTGAGAATGGGCATGTTGTACTAGTTTTGATGAACTGAGAACGGGCATGTTGTACTAGTTTTAATGAATTGAGAATGGGCATGTTGTACTAGTTTTAATGAACTGAGAATGGGCATGTTGTACTAGTTTTAATGAATTGAGAATGGGCATGTTGTACTAGTTTTAATGAATTGAGAATGGGCATGTTGTACTAGTTTTAATGAATTGAGAATGGGCATGTTGTACTAGTTTTAATGAATTGAGAATGGGCATGTTGTACTAGTTTTAATGAACTAAGAATGTCACAAATTAAAGATGACAACAACAAAAAATGATGTACTAGTAATAATTTAAGTAGGTGCCTCACAAGTGCTCAAAGATAATCAATAGAGGGTTCTAGTTCTAGATTGTTGTAAATACATGACAGAGGGTTCTAGGTTATTGTAAATACATGATAATATTGAGAGAGGTTTCTAGACTGTTATACAAAAATTAGTGAATTCAACTGACAAATGATAACATCTAACTGACAAATGATAACATCTAACTGACAAATGATAACATTTAACTGACTAATGATAACACTTAACTGACTAATGACAACATTTAACTATTGATAACATTTAACTGCTAGGATGAAATTCAACCAAAAATAGTTCTTTCAACCTTAATTGTCATACACATAAGCATTGTACAAATTGCAATCAATGGAAGTTGACTTACATAAAAATAATGAGTTATTAAGATGCAACGCAACATATAGTTTTATGAGATAAAGTCAAATTAATCTAAATAAGCATATGAAAGAATAGGGCATCATTAGCACTGATACTCATATCAGCTAATGGTTAACACTGATTGTAACACAGACATCAATGGTGGTTATGATGCACATCAATAGTGGCTATGATACACATCAATAGTGGCTATGATGCACATCAATAGTGGCTATGATGCACAATAGTGACTATGATGCACATCAATAGTGGCTATGATGCACATCAATAGTGGCTATGATACACATCAATAGTGGCTATGATGCACATCAATAGCGGCTATGATGCACAATAGTGGCTATGATGCACATCAATAGTGGCTATGATGCACATCATATAGTGGCTATGATGCACATCAATAGTGGCTATGATGCACAATAGTGGCTATGATGCACATAAATAGTGGCTATGATGCATATCATATAGTGGCTATGATGCACATCAATAGTGGCTATCATGCACATCAAATAGTGGCTATGATGCACATCAATGGTGGTTATGATGCACATCAATAGTGGCTATGATGCACAATAGTGGCTATGATGCACAATAGTGGCTATAGTTCTTGGGTTCAGCTTGGTTCTAAATACAGTATCATGCACTAGTCTGCGGATTTCGGGGTGATACAATTTCCAGTTTTCAGCGTAGCAGTAGCATCAGTTTTGATTGCACCAAATTTCTCTTTCAGATACTTCAAGGCTTGTCTTTTATAATCTATTGCCCAGTTTCTGTGAAGTGGTGGTAAGTACACGGATCAACCAATGATGCTTGTAACATGTTAAGCAAAACAACAAATGTGCTCAGATCTAGAAAGCCAGTTTCACTTTGTAATGGTCGCTGTCATCACGACTGTCCCACAAGCATAAAGGCACACATTTGTGTACCCTTAGCTGTAGTTCAAGAAGAAGTGCTATCACTTTCATCACAGATGTTCCTGTTGTGTTCTGAGAAGTAGATCACTTTCATGTCATCACAGATGTTCCTGTTGTGTTCTGAGCAGTAGATTACTTTCAAAGTGAGTTCCCTTGCATCCCGTCTCTTTGAGGCCTACACACCTACAACATCAGCTATGGGAACAGCAGATTTTTCCTTTAACATTGTGCAACAACACAGCTTTCTAGCTTGCTTTGCTGGACTCTATGAACAGGTCTTCAATGATCAGCAATGATTTTGTAACCTATCTTCAGCATGAGTCCGTTCACATCAGTACAGAAACAGATATCAGTATCCAGTTTCTATGATGTATATAAGTTTAACACAAGCAAAACTTAAAATGTAGACATTCTAGGCAGATTCTGACGGAATATTTGGTATCAGCACATTAAATCATTGTATCGCACATATAATTTTAGTATCAAAATCTTTGTGATCAAGTGTATTGAGACGTAGTTGATAAAAGCAAGGAGCAATACAGAAGTAGCGAGCAGTTAGAATTGATACATATACAATGGCTACAAAGCAACCAAGTAATTTACTTAATAATAACAATACACAAAGCAAATAGGGTGTCCTAATATTTCAATTGAATAAAACTAGGAGAAATCTGTCAATTGGGGTTGATATGATCCATATTTTAATACAGGGTCGACAAACATTTTAGATGTCAAACATCAAGTCAATCAAATAATCCAGAGAAATGTGTACCTTATGTACATCAATGACTAGAAATGCATCTACACTATCAAGTCAATCAAATAATCCAGAGAAATGTGTACATTATGTACATCAATGACTAGAAATGCATCTACACTATTATTTTAAAAATGATATTGTGGAGTGTTCAGGCCTGGGTAGTCGACCTGGGAGGTACATGGGTAAGGGGGATTTCACAGTATGGAAACTGACCAAGGGTTAGTTAATGGCCATTTAAACGCCGGGGGGCGTTAGAACAAATTTTAGTATCAGCCCGGACCTGGCGGAGGCTGACCAGCGGTTGTAGCTATATCACCGTGACAACACTATTGCAAACGCTAGTAGTAGTTGGTTACCATGTGGGGGGGATCTCCAGTGACGCAACGACCAATTGAAGGACTTATAAAAAGGGACCTATAGACAGGACTGAGCAGAACTAAGCTTGACAGGGAAGCGGCATAAAAACCACATTGCTCAAATGGAATCAGACCTGGACAAGATGAGACGTTTGCTGAATGCTAAGAAAAGAGATGGAATTAAAAATATCTTTAGAAGGGTCAAGGTCATGAACGAGTCATTACTCAACTTTCATGACCAGAAGTTAGAAAATAAAAATTTGGCAGCAGCAGCCAAGATGCCCCCTTTAAATAGAAGGCATGGAAGAAAGCGTAAATTGGTTGAAGTTGCTTGCAAAGGAAAGACAGCTGTTGGGAAACCAGTGAAAAACCAGTGATGCAATCTCAGAAGGAAATTGGACGTCCAAAGGGTAAAAAAAAAAGAAATATGAAAAGGAATCAATCCACCGCCCCAAGAGAAATGTACGCAAGATTGTTAGCACAGAAAACTGGGAATGACCTTTCCTCAAAACTTTTCATCAAAATTTATTAATAGTTCATGTTTTGGACAGCTGATTAAATATATTTCATTTTTTGTTTTTAAGCTTGAAAGCTTAGCTTTGCTTTCTCAAAATTTGTGTTCATTTTAAATTTGGTCAAGTATCGCCAAAGTGCCCTTTTTTTAAAAAAGTTATTCTGACAGAGGATGTCACTTTTATCAATTTGATACTGAAGTGCGTTTTAGATTATAGTATAATTATATGATAATTTTTTCAAACAATTTGTTTAATTCCAAAGTATGACATACTTTGGGGATAAAAAAAAATGGTTTGCTCCAGTTGACCATAGTTTTGGGGGGTTCTTTTAGTAACATTTACCTTAACAACATTCCCCATATTTTCTATGGGGTTTAGATCAGGTGACTGTGCAGGCCAACCCATGCATTTTATCTGTTTACCACTACGATTTGAATCCTTAACATGCATACTTGTATGTTTTGGAGCGTTATCCTATGGAAATTTAAAGCCTTTTGGGATTATCTTTCTTTGCAGATTCATGTAGATATGTATCAAGAATTCTTGAATACAAAAACTTGTCAATTATACCATCTATTTTATGTATCTTACCAACTCCTGCGGGACAGAAGCAGCCCCAAACCATCTTATTACCACCCCCATGCTTATTTAAACCTTTATATTCAATGTTCCCTACAAAATCTTCATTATTTTTTTTTAAAAATCAAAATATACATTTTCAGTTTTCATAAAAAATTTGTCTTAATATTGTGGTGTTAAAATTGTTCAATTTTTGTTTGGATGGATGTTGATTTCAGATTTCTCAAGTGGGTTGAGTGTCTATATAATGTATCACCACACAGCTTGTTTGATTCGTTGATAATTTTTAATGTTTTATTTCCACCACCGTATATGCAAATAAATGCGGTTAATTTAACCCTCCCAAAAAAAAACGGACAGTCGAGGAGAGCTCCGACGGGTAGGAGAAGAGGACAGTCAGAGTTGAGTGCGAGATGAGAGAAAGCCAAAGGGAAGTAGCAGATCAATAATAGAGCAAAGACTATAACCATCCAAGTGTTATCGCCTGAGTTGTCTTATTGGTGAAATACGAGTGACAGAGTGAATGAGGTTATCATCCAGATAAAGACGTTAGAGAACAGAGACGACCAAGGTTCTCTACAATATCAACAAAATCTATGAACTAAACTTTCCTAGAGTATTAGATATTGTATGTCAAGTCTTATAAAACAACATACTGAATGATCACAGATACAACTTCACAGACCCAGCGAGTCAATGCTAGGCCAGTCACAGACCCAGCTGGTCAATTCTAGGCCAGTCACTGAATTGGTTGATGAGCCTAAAGTGTAAACAATTTAATAAATAAATTAACTGGGGCATGGGAGAAGCAATGGGGTGGGGGATGAAGACCTGTGTACGAGAGAGATGGGGAATGAGGACCTGTGTAGGAGAGAGGTGTGGGACGAGGAGGTGTGTAGGAGAGAGGTGTGGGACAAGGAGGTGTGTAGGAGAGAGCTGGTGGATACAGAAAAAAAGGAAATGAGTGAAACAAAGTATGGGGAACCCTGAAAAAAAGGATGCAACAAAACAAGGAATGTGCCGGCAAGATGCCATCTTCAGCGAACTTACAGTAAAAACAATATAAAATTAAAATAGCACTTAGCTGTAATGCAGCATCAGAGAGGACAGCAAGAGGAATGTGGAGAAAAAGGGTAGGGGATTAAGTCATGGGCGGGGTGGGGGGGTGGGTTAAGTTGTGTGATACATAGTTACTGGAATCACAAAAATAAATAACATATTAATATTACCATGAAAATAAATAACATTGGTAGCATAAAAATAAATAACATTGGTAGCATAAAAATAAATAACATTGGTAGCATAAAAATAAATAACATCATTGGGATAGTAAATATACCAGTGATCAACGTAATGACTTGAAATGGATGCATTAAATACACCACTTGAATTGTTTGTTCGTTCTTGCAAGGTTTCTTGTTCAAAACTTTGGACACTATAGTTTAAGTAGCCCTCTTGTACATGGAGTGAACAAAAGGAATCAAGTTCTATGAGATAACAGAAATCATTCAAGTGCAAAAAATCATTACATAACTTCATCAAATTGTAAGTATCGGGGCAGATTAATCATTACTAGTTAGACCAGTGCTTCCCAAACTTCTGAGTTTGGCAGGGAAAAGTTATATTGTCTTTTTATGTGACATTAAAAATATATCATAAAAGATCTTTTAAATCCATAAATGCTGATCAATAGGAATTGATGAACAATCATCATTTAATGCGAGCTCTTCCTATAACACGTTTTTATTGTTATGGTTGTTTTCAAATAAAACCAATGTACCAATTAAATCTAATACTAGGTAACGCTAGAAAATATAAAACTAATGTAGGAGGCAAAACACATATCAGCCAACACTTACTTATTTATTATGAAAGGTGGGCCTACTTTGTGGGCCTACTTTTTACCGTCAAGCAAATCAAATCATGGCTCAACAGTAGAAAGTGCCAGGCTCAATGGTAGACGGGATGGAAGCAATGTTCCCTGTCACAATATATAGATCCTACTGAGTGACTATAAAAGAATGGATGCCATGTTCCCTGTCACAATATATAGGCCCTACTGAGTGGCTATGAAAGAATGGATGCCATGTTCCCTGTCACAATATGTAGGCCCTACTGAGTGACTATGAAAGAATGGATGCCATGTTCACTGTCACAATATGTAGGCCCTACTGAGTGACTATGAAAGAATGGATGTCATGTTCACTGTCACAATATGTAGGCCCTACTGAGTGACAATGAAAGGATGGATGCCATGTTCACTGTCACAGTCTACAGGCCCTATCGAGAGTCTACAAAAGAGTGAATGGAATGTTCACCATTTCTCTTCACTTATTTTTTTGGAACAAAACTTTTGAAATAATTTTAAAAAATTTTGTTTTTTGTTTTTTTTTGTTTTCCATTTTCAAAAGTCGTGTTATGAAGATCACAAGTCATGTTGTGAAGTTCACAAGTCATGTTGGGAAGATCACAAGTCATGCTGTGAAGATCAAAAGTCATGTTGTGAAGATCACAAGTCATGTTGTGAAGATCACAAGTCATGTTGTGAAGATCACAAGTCATGTTGTGAAGATCACAAGTCATGTTGTGAAGATCACAAGTCATGTTGTGAAGATCACATGTCATGTTGTGAAGATCACAAGTCATGTTGTGAAGATCACAAGTCATGTTGTGAAGATCACATGTCATGTTGTGAAGATCACAAGTTTTACTGACCAGTGCTGAAAATTGAGGTAGATAACTTGGCATACATCTTTGCAAGTTATTTCTTATATTTACATGACTGGTAAAAGAGGAAATTATTGTGGGCCTGTGTAAACAGTAGCATGTGATTGTGTACACATTAGTAGGTGACTGTACACAGCAGAGGGTTGTTGTGTACAGTAGCAGGTGATTGTGCACAGCAGCCTGTGATTGTGTACACATTAGTAGGTACTGTACACAGCAGAGGGTGGTTGTATACAGTAGTAGGTGATTGTGTACAGCGGTATGTGATTGTGTACACAATAGTAGGTGATTGTCTACACAGCAGGTGATTGTGTACAGCCGTACATGCTTTTGTACACAATTGTAGATAAATGTGTAAAGTTGTAGGTGATTGTGTAGTTGTAGGTGATTGTGTAGTCGTTGGTGATTGTGTATACAGTAGTGGGCAATGCATACTTATTTGAAGGTGATTGTGTACACAGTAGTAAGTGATTGTGTACAGTAGTAGGTGCTTGTGTACACAGTAGTAGGTGATTGTGTGCAGCAGTAGGCAATTGTGTACTCAGTTGTAGGTGATTGTGTACAGTTACCTCTGACTTGTCATACAGTAGAACAAAAGTATGACTAAACATAAACCAAATAAATACAAGACATTTGAAATAATACATCTTTTGATTTGACCTTGAGGCTTAGAATACATCTTTTGAAGTGACGGCCTTGAGGCATAGAATTTTTTAGATTTGGAATTGATATGAAAAAGAATGTGTTGAAATGTGAATGATGAATGTGTTGAAATGTGAATGAGGAATGTGTTGAAATGTGAATGAGGAATACATCAATTAAAATGACAGAAGTCTACATAATTGTACTTCCTGGTTAGCACATAAGATCAAAAAAAGAGAAGTTAGCTGTACAGTGGGCCTATCCCAGTCAGTTGTACAGTCAGCCTATCCATGTCAGCCTATCCCAGTCAGTTGTACATTCAGCCTATTCCAGTCAGCTGTACAGTCAGCCTATCCCAGTCAGCTGTACAGTCAGCCTATCCCAGTCAGCTGTACAGTCAGCCTATCCAATTCAGCTGTACCGTCAGCCTATCCCAGTCAGCTGTATAGATGGCCTATCCAAATCAGCTGTTAAGTTATACAGTCAGCCTATCCAAGTTAGTTGTACAAGAATTTCATTTTTTTTAAATGCCAATATCCATACATTGAAGCCGATAATCAGACAAAAATCTTACAACTTTCCTCAATGAAAAATAAAATTTTGACATAGACTTCAACAGATACAAAAACATAATTTGGTGACAACTCAGTAATACAACAAAGGGAACATTGCCTGACATAGTTGAAACCTGACAGTAGAAAAAGTTTGATAAAAAGTCATGCAGACTCAAGAGTAATAAATAGAAAATTGTAAACTAACGGCTACCTAAACAATACCAGCTGACATCATTCTACCAGTCAATAAGAGTATAACAGGGAAAGAATTAAGTTTAAAATTTCCTTTCATACTAATTGTCAAGAGCATTGTTTTCTCTTTGGTTATACAAAACTCTTTGTGACAAGAGTGCTAAACAATTGAAAACTTTGATAGACTCTACTTCTCTTGCATTTTTTGTCAACACTGCGTTGAGATGACTTGGTCAGTGTTACATTTGCTGTCAAAGCACCATGTTCTAAAAGTTGTCACCAGTGCCTTGAGTTGACTTGGTCACAAGTCGAGTGATGAATTTTCCCCTCTGAAATTGGCCCTGGGCTCTAGCAGGTCTAGGATTAGCTCCTTCAGACAAAGTTGATGTTGATTTCATGTGTTTTACCTGGTATCAAGATATCAAGGTAAAAAATATTATTTAGGTTAGCTTTCAAGAAATATAAGTTAAATGATTAACTTTGGTAGGCAGTGAATTAGATCAAATTATGTCAATAACTTTGGTAGGCAATCAATTTGATGAAATTATGTCAAAAACTTTGGTAGGCAATCAATTAAATGAAATTATTTCAAAAACTTTGGTAGACAATCAATTAGATGAAATTATGTCAAAAACTTTGGTAGACAATCAATTAGATCAAATTATTTCAAAAACTTTGGTAGGCAATCAATTAGATGAAATTATGTCAAAAACTTTGATAGGCAATCAATAAGATGAAATTATGTCAATAACTTTGGTAGGCAATTAGATGAAATTATTGCAACTCACAAGTATATGTAGCTATAACAGGTGCTATATTCAATGAATTTCATATGTTTAAATTGTCTTTAAAACGACTATCCTACACTACCCAATTCATGACACAATTCAAGACACTAACCATGACACATTTCCAGACCCTACCCATGACACATTTCCAGACCCTACCCATTACACAATTCAAGACACTACCTATGACACAATTCAAGACACTACCCATGACACAACCCATGAGACACCTGCTTGACTATCGATAAGATACCTTGGTCTCACAACCTACAAGACTTTCAATAAACAGAATTTGTCTCACAACTTGCAAGACTTTCCATAAGCAAAATTTGTCTCTTTGGTATTGAAAAATGGCTGCTAAATTCAATTAGTATGGGATTGAATTGGTAAAATGGGGTATAAAAACAATTAAAAATGTTTTCTCAGATGATTTTATTATATATTTAACATTAAAATTTCTAACCTGCACATTTTTTTTCTGCGTCAGCCCATCATCATTGTTCTCTTCAGCAATGGGTTGTAGGCTGGATCGTGTGAGAGCCGGGTTGGTGTGTATCAGAGCCGGGTTGGTGTAAGCATAGGGTAAACTAGCATCCAACAACGAAGGTGACCCAGAGGGAGATGGGATTGGAGAGGTGCAGGAAAACGTATCAGGTTGGTACAGTTGTCTGTAAGTCTGATCATCACTGAAGATTGAGCCGTAAGTCTGAACCAAGTCAAGGAAAAAGTGAAAATCTATTAACATCAATATATTAAGATGTTAGAACATTTCAGAAACACTACAATATCTGTTAGAACATTTCAAAAACACTACATTATCTATGTTAGAACATTTCAGAAACACTACAATTTATAAAACCAGTAAACATCTTAATTATTTAGAACATTTTCATTTGGGCTCCATGTGATTCATGTAAGCAAGAGTGCACATTGATACATGTAATGTATGTATGATAAGAGCCTTCTAATGTCTGTATCTTAAGAGCCATCTAATGTCTGTATCTTAAGAGCCATCTAATGTCTGTATCATAAGAGCCATGTAATGTCTGTATCATAAGAGCCAAGTATAGCTATAGTACATCTGTATCAGAAGGACCATGTAATGTCTGTAGCAGCATCACATCCATGTGAAATATCCGACAGTACTTTTTTTAACAACAATAATTGTTTTACCTACCACATCTTCACTGTATCTTTTACCTACCAGATCTTCACTGTATCTTTTGCCTACCACACATTCACTATATATCTTTTACCTACCACATCTTCACTATATCTTTTACCTACCAGATCTTCACTGTATCTTTTACCTACCACATCTTCACTGTATCCAGGGAAAAAATCCTCCTTTTCTGAAGCTGTAAAGTGTGGTTGAAAAACTGCCAGCATGACCCAAATTGGTAAAAGTAGTTTCAATACCTGTCAAAAAGCAGAAGTGAACAAGAAAATAGATTTCTATGTTAAAAAGTCTTATACATATCACTTGAGGTTTGGTACATATCACTTGAGCACCGGATTGTAGAGCAGCAAAAGTGATATACCGGCAGAAGCCTAGGGGCAGACGGCTCAACGGTCGTCCAAGACTGAGTTAGATCAACAATGTAGAGAAGGACTTGCACCAGTTGCGGGTTCGCACATAAAGGTGCAAAGCCATGGATCGTTCCGAATGGAAGGATGTGGTGGAGCAGGCCAGAGCCCTACATGGGCTGTAGCTACACTAATGATGATGTTCTGAATGGAAGGATGTTGTGGAGCAGGCCAGAGCCCTAAATGGGCTGTAGCTACACTGATGATGATGTTCTGAATGGAAGGATGTGGTGGAGCAGGCCAGGGCCCTACATGGGCTGTAGCTCCACTGATGATGATGTTGGTTTTAAATTAATTTCATTTACACAAATGTAAGAAGCATTCAATAATCCAGCAAAAAAGTCATAACTTTTGACATGCACTTTAAAAAAAAACATTTATTTTGATAGATTTAATATTCAAAATATTTTTACAGGAAATGAGGAAGCCCTAAATACTAAAATGTGACATTAATGTGTACACACTTGAGAGAATTAATGTGAACTTAACATAAGAAACCTTAATTAGTACTCACCATCAGAGAAACAAGCATCGGTGAATAGATTATCTGCTGGTACGACTGTTGGAGGTTAAACAAATTTAGTTTAGACAATTGTGTATACTGGCACATACAAGACAAATAGTGAGAATAATAATACAACACCACAAAGTGAAGACACCAATAAAAACAAAAACAAAGTGAGAATACAAATACAACACCACAAAGTGAGAATACTATTACAGTATCACAGTGAAAGTGCCATATAACCCCACAGAGAGAATATCAATTATACAACACCACAAAGTGAGAATACTATTACAGTATCACAGTGAAAGTGCCATATAACCCCACAGAGAGAATATCAATTATACAACACCACAAAGTGAGAATACAGACCAGCCAACCTGCCAAGAAAAAAAATCTGTAGGGGGATGCGCGCGGATTCCCCCCCCCCCCCCTTTGGGCGGGGGTGGTTTAAGATTTACATCCTAATGCAGAAGCCTTTTTTTTTTTGTAAAAAAAAAAAAAAAAACTGTGGGGGGATGGCCGCGGATCCCCCCCCCCCCCCCTTTGGGCGGAGTTGGTTTAAGATTTACATACTAATGCAGAAGCCTTTTTTTTTTAGTAAATAAAGAAATATAAAGCAATCAAGCAATCAATCAAGCAATACTTTTTGGTGGTGATGGGGAAATAATTATTTATAAATATACCACCCGATTTCATAAATATCAATAGATGACTGTGTATTATATATGTGTAGTAATAGTAGCTCACAAAATTACAAAAAGGAATTTTAAAAATGTCTAACTCTACTGAAGTATGTAATTGACTTACAAATATTGCACTGCATCCAGTTATTCTGTTACCCACTGAAAAAAAAAAGATTTTTAAAAAATAGTTTAAATGTCATGGAAAACATTTTAATTGAGGTCAGGGTTCATTAAAAACCTCTAATTCTTTTAATAGACAAATCCTGACTTGAATTAATCAATGACACTCTTCACAGTTATAGGCTTCCATGTTACTTACAGATTTGTAGGGTCAGGTCATAAACAAATGTACTGAGGGCAGACAGTTCGAAGACAATGACGATGCTGTGTCAATCAATGTAAAAGCCAAAATTAATACAATTTTTTTACAGAACCAATTAATTATGAATATGTTAAAGAACCATTAATTTGATTGAATGTTCTAAAAAAAAAATTAATACTAAAACAAGGAATAAAGTTTTCATTGATCATTTTCATTTATTGGACTGGCCGAAAATATTATTCTTGTATAAAAGAAACTATTTAGTACCGGGTAGTAACTCTATGAACCCTATAACTGTCATAATGGCTGATCATCTGTAGTTATAATTGGATGCTGGGATCAAACGTCAATAAAAATGCAAATAATTATGTGGTTAAGAGAAAATCCCACTTTAGCAATGTGTTTTTGTACTATTTCCGCTTCTATCAGTGTGCTGTCATAAGGGATTTTTGCTTTTAAACGCTTGTGAAATATGCTCAAATTTTGACTGCCCTTATGTCTGATGCTGGAAATTGCAAGATCAAAACAGACTTTCTTTATTGAAATTATTTCAAATGGATTAAAATGAAAGCAATGATTTCATAGATATTCCATGTGCTAGTATTGACGATATTAGTATTAGCTCTAGCGGTGATGGTTATGTAAGAGTAAGATATTGACATTTTTAGCCCAAAGCTTAGTCTTATTGTACAAATTTGTTTGGGAAAGTGTGGAAATCGAACAGAAAAGACAAAGATTGGATCGCAAAGACATACCTAAAGAGATTCAAAGTTATTTATCTTAGTGTAAGTTCTGGAGTTAAATTAATAAAAAATAGATTGCATAACTTCAATTGAATGGGAATTTTTGAACTCATTTTGTGCTGTACACCTTCCATTTTGATTCTTGTATGACAGATATTTGAAATTAGTCAATGATGAAAGTTCACCAATATAACAATTTTCAATATAAGTAACTATAACTTGACATTCTCGGAAAGAATATTGCTTGTCATATCTCAAAAACCTATTTTTTTTATTAGTTAGAAGAATTTGTTGAGTATTAGGTTGGATTGAATTCAGAAGTTGAGTGGTAAAATTTTACTCCTCTTTAAAGGTCATTGTCAACATACATAATATAAAAAAAATTCTTTTCATACCTTGTCCAACGTACTTTCAGAAATTGTATCCTTGTAAGGGTCTCTGAATTCATTTAGTGTGGAATTTTTTCACTATTGACAAGCATATGACAATGCTAAAAATGGCTTGGCACTACAGAAAAATGCACTTGACAGATATAGGGTTTAAGGCAAAGATAATACTTTGAGATATATTGCAAATTCATATCAACTTACCACCAAAGATCTCTCTTCTGTGACCACCGAACAGAGCCGAGCGTGCTGATCTCATTGAGACGACGGGTAATGTAAAATCCTGACACACAAAACAGTTGGACCACTACAAGTTCAGCTCCAGAAAGGGCAAGCCAATAAGGAGCTAAGTGAAGAGTGAATATAGAAAATTATCAAGCTCTAGGCCAATAAGGTGCTAAGTGAAGAGAGAACATAGAACATTATCAAGATATAGGCCATTAAGGAGCTAAGTGAAGTGAGAATATAGAACATTATCAAGATCTAGGCCATTGAGGAGCTAAGTCAAGTGAGAATATAGAACATTATCAGGCTCTTATAAAATTAGGTTTAGGATAATTATTTGTCGGTGATTCAATTGATTGAATCTATTCCGTTATGTTACATGGAATGAATGGCCTTAAAACAGCTCAAAGAATGTTCAGAGAAACACTGAGTTCAAATAAAATATGGACCATCATGGACATTTAATATTAGCTATTTATCAATGTTTTCTAGTGTATATGCAAGAGAAACCAAATAATTTATTTACTTTATGGGGGGTTGGGGGTTGAAGTATGGCCAAGAAGAATTAATAGTTGAAAGTCGATTGTGGTAGATAGTTTTATTAATTGTACACAAAACACCCAACCATTGAATAACCCTAATTGTAATTATATTAATAACCAGCATTATTAAAAAAAATACCCAACCTTTGAATACCGGTAACCTTAATTGTAATTATATTAATAACCAGCATTATAAACAAAGTACACTACCACTGAATCAACTTAATTGTAATTATATTATTAGCCAGCATTATAAACAATGTACGTAACCATTGAGTCACCATAATAGTATTATAAAGAAAATGAACAAACCAATACACTCCACATGGGTGGGCTCGGTGTTGGAAATTCCCAAAGATGTAATGATGGTGAAATACAAGACGGCAATACAAAGAAACGGGTACATGAACCTGAAAAATAAAACAATAAATATGTCTCTACAAGACTAAGCCCAACATTAGAAGACATATCGAGCTATTGCTGATCAATATCTTTACTAAGGTTTCTTTTTGCAGCTAGCATCAGACCACTTGATAATTCCTGATCATCAGACTGCTTGATAATTCCTGATTAAGTTTTTTCATTGATGTATTGGTTAGAATACTTACCTCCTGAGTTGACTGTGCAGTGGTGTATCGATTAGAATACTTACGAATACTGACCTCCTGATTTGACCATACCGTGGTGTATTGGTTAGAATGCTTACACCCCCCCCCCCCCCCCCCAGGTGACTGTGAATCAATTTTTTTATTCATTTTATTTTGATAAATTCATTTAATATTTTTATCTTAACATTTAGTAAACAAATTCTAAAAATAAACATTATACACAAAAATTCATACATAGCCAGTAAATTTCCTCTCTGCCCGTTAGTCAGGACATTTGTTATTGTTGTTATTAAATAGCAGTAACAATATTTTATGAGTTAAACTCTGTTTTCCAGGCACAGCAAGTCATCATTCATAACTAATTTGTCATACTGTCACACCAAGTCAATATTCCTAAAAACTTTGTCAGACTGTCCAAGCAATTCATTATTCCTAACTAATTTGTCTCCGACTGTCCCACCAAGTCATTAGTCCTAATTAATTTGTCAGACAGCTACAACAAGTCATCATTCGTAACTAATTTGTCAGACTGTCACAGCAGGTCATCATTCCTAAATAATTTTTCAGATTGTCAGTTCAAAGGTTTTAGAGTCATGTTCCGAGTAGAGACAGTCAAAATTGATCTGACTCGGAGGGGATATGTGTTTTAATACGACCAGAGAGAGGTTTAAAATCTAAGATATTTTAAGTAGACTTAAGAACCATTTTAGCTCTACACAATCAAATTATATAGAAAAATGTAAACTGTTCCATACCTATCGGCTAGATTTTCTTTCCTCAATGCTCGTATGGCCAGGGTGATGTAGTAATGACACATGATGAGAACTTGCAATAGTTTCATGTACTGCAGCAGGAAATCAAGCTGTGTCACGTTCCAGAAAACCCAGTGAACACCTCTGAGAACAGAGACATTGTGAAACAAACTCAAATCATTAGCAGCAAATAAAAACATTTCAGACACAGAGACAAAAATCCAAATAGTTCTTCAGGAAAGAGTGGAACAAGGTATTTTATCCAAAGTTCTTCAGCAGTGGCCAAAGGAGGCCAGGGCAACCCTAAAATATTCATATAATGGGAAGCATAGCATTTAGACTTTTGCAAGGATTTATAAGCTTTATTTCTTGATTTGTTCAACACAAAGTGCAGACTATTCAGTGGAGTCAAATCAAATAAGCATTGCTAGTTCATATGCTCTTGAATTAAATCAGATGTTAGCAAACCATTCCTTTATAACTTTATTAATAAACAAAGTGTTTCTACAGGTCATTTCATAGCATGGGCGCCCGCAGGAGGGGGGGGGGCGGCAAAGGGGGGGGGGCGCTTGCCCCCCCCCCCCCGGGTTTGGGGGATTAAATTTTTTTTTTAGACACAAAAAAGCAAAAAATGTATTAAAGTAAAAAAAAAAAAAAGAAAAAAAAGNATTTTCTATATTAATTATTTTATGTATCACTGTATGTTGTGAGCCAAAAGTTGTTTTGAACATAAGTATTTTTATTATGTATATTTTTTAAGGCGAATATGTTAAAGGACGTTAGTTCATTGTTTAAGAGTAGTATACCGCTATCCAGGTACAGTGTAAACTTGTCAAAATGTTGATGTTTAAATTGGAAAAAAGTCAAATAGTTTAACTTTTATTTTAAATCACTTTGTGTTAGCGGTAAAGAAAGTATTAGAAATATCTAAATTATCTATTTTAATTTCGTTATAAATTTAGTTTGTATGAGCTACATGTGAAATGAGTTGTAATAATTTTAAATACCTAGACTACTGTTGTTAGATCTAAGTGTGCTTATTTACTTTAAGTAAATTAAGATGAAAATTCAATAACAAAGGATTGTACAATGATTGATTGAGACTTTCTAAAGTAATCTTAAGGATACCTTTGGGGAAGTGCTCTGAAATCATTTGTTTTATTGTACAGTCCTATGTTTGAATAATTAATGAGGTTGTTTGCACATACAGTGGCAAGAGTGGTTAAAGTTATTTTGTAAACCTTTAATAATCTAATTATTGTGATTATTTTCCTTTAGTTATAATTACTAAGCTTGTTATATTGTAAATTAACATAATTTATTTTGTTAATTAAGTTATATTATTTTAAAGTGTTTTGTTTCTTAACTAGTATTTATTTTCTTTTCGACCAGGTCTATGGAGACTGGTTGGGTTTTAGTTTTAGTTTAAGTTTTAAACTAGTTTTAGTTTTAATCTAGATCTAGTTTTAGTTTTAGGAGTCATGGATATCCGGAAATTTTTAAAATCTCTCAGACAGTCACAACAATCGACTCCAGATGTTGAAGAAATAACGTTAACTCCAGTCTGCAAAAAACGGAAAAGTGATGCTGTTGCTTGTTCATCTGCAGCAGCAACGCTATCACCAAAACCAGACCCTGACAAGCTTGAAAGTGGAGATACTAGGTTAACCTATGACATTGGACTCTATGTAAAATCTACTACGAAGATTCCTATCGATCTTATGTATCATTTGCTAACTGATCCATACAAGCCTCACCCGTCATATGATTTTGAAGGCGACATGTCTGGAAGTGGAAAACGTTGTTTCAGGGAATCTTGGCTGACTCAGTATACTCCATGGTTATCATATTCACCTAGGTTAAAAGGTGCTTTTTGCATTTTCTGTGTTTTATTTCCGCAACCAGTTCAAAGAGGATTTCAAGGTGCCTTCATTACTACTCCTTGTACAAAGTACAAAGATTTTAATGAATGTGCCAGAAACCATATCAGCTCAGCATGGCATCGTGGGTCTCAACAAGATGCTGAACACTTCGCGTCAACCATTAGAGATCCAAATAAGGATATTATTTGTCAGATAGATAATTCAGTAAAACGAACTATTGAAGAGAACAGAAAGAAACTGTATCCTATTATTTCAACAATATTATTTTGCGGAACAAATGATTTGGCAATTCGTGGGAAAGATAGCACCAAAGGAAATGTCGAACAACTTTATGCGTATCGAATTGAGGGAGGAGACAGTATTTTAAGAAACCATTTTGATACAGCTGCTGAAAATGCACGTTACACATCACACCGAACGCAGAATGATTTGATCAACTTGTCTGAACAAGCTCTGCGAGAAGACATTGTAAAAGCTGCCAACAATGCTGTTGGATTCTCGATCATAGCCGATGAAACAGCAGATATCTCAGGAACAGAACAGTTGTCACTGGGAGTCCGGTTTGTAGATACGTCTAGTGAGAAGGCTATGATTCGTGAGGAATTCCTTGGATTTTCTCCACTGAAAGATATGGACGCCGCCACGATATCTGATTGTATTATTCAATATTGCAAAACATTTGGTCTTCACCTTAATAATCTGCTGGGTCAAGGTTATGATGGGTGCTCGACAATGGCCGGAAAAGAAAATGGTGTTCAGGCAAACATTCGAAGTATTTACCCCAAGGCTGCCTTTGTTCACTGTGCCTCGCATAGACTGAATCTCGTAGTAAATGATCTTAATAATGTTGCAGTGATACGAAATACTATTGGTACTATCAAAGCAATTATTACATTTTTTCGTGAAAGCCCAACAAGGAGGTCCTCTGTCCCAAATATTCCTCTTCTGTGTGAGACAAGATGGACAAGCCCAACAAGGAGGTCATCTGTCCCAAATATTCCTCTTCTGTGTGAGACAAGATGGACAAGCCCAAATATTCCTCTTCTGTGTGAGACAAGATGGACAAGCCCAACAAGGAGGTCCTCTGTCCCAAATATTCCTCTTCTGTGTGAGACAAGATGGACAAGCAAGTATAAAAGTATTCGGATTTTTTCTAGTAAATTTGAAGATTTTTATTGTCAACTGGAAGAATTGTCATTGCATGCAAGACGATATACATGACAGGCTGCACATCAGTTATAGTGTTCATCAAAGTCCAGCACGTTTTTATTTTGTCTCAATATTATTTCGCAGTACTCTGCCATACTGGAACCAGTTACTCAGGCTCTTCAAGCTGTTCAAGTTGATCTTCCAGAAGTCCAACTGCAAGTTTAAAACCTGCTCAGTGTAGTAAAACTTCAACGAGGGGATTACGATAACTATTTCAGGGATATTTTTGAGAAAACAGTCCAACTCGCACAGAAGGTGGATATTGAACTGATTATCCCAAGACAGTGTGGAAGACAAAAGCATCGAAATAATCCGGGAAACATAAGTGTTGAAGAGTACTTCAGACAAACAGTTTACATTCCATACTTACATTCTCTAATTAGCTCAATGGAGAGTCGATTTTGTGAAGCCAACAGTGCACAATTTAACTTAGCGTTGCTACATCCTTCGAAATTTTGCAAACTGAATCGTCAACAGTTTAAGGATACAATGTCTACTATTAATCAGGTATACCACATTGATAATTTTGAAAATGAAGCCTTGAGTTGGTTTGATTTTTGGAAAACCCGAGAATACAAAAGTAGCCAAGATTTCATCGACTTGTTACCTTTTACAAAGTTTTATCCGGCTGTCAGGCATGCCTTACTAGTTTTGCTAACATTACCAGCAACAACATGTACAGTAGAGCGATCGTTCAGCACATTACGTTGTGTAAAAACATGGCTTAGATCTACAATGTCAGATGAATGTCTGTCTGGGTTGTGCATGTTAAGCGTACACAGAGACAAAGTGAACTGCAACAAAAAAGACTTTATGGACAAAATTGTAGATATGTTTGGTAGTAACAGCCTACTCCAGTTCTTGTGTAAGGAATAAATTTTATTTTAAATTTATGGTGTAATATTTTTTGTTATATACATATATTGTGTTAATAAAAAATGTGTTGCTACAGTACGCCCTTCATTACTCCAGTGTCCTGTCCGTTCGTTCATCATACAAATACGCCATAGTAAATTAAAACTACATTAAAACATTACTAAACATATTTTGCCCCCCCCCCCTGGAAAATTTTCTGCGGCGCCCATGCCTGGAGATATAACGGTAGCTGAAAGAAACCCTGCTTCCACTAACCCTTTCAGTCAACGTATCGAGCTGAAACTTGGTACACAGATTCGTTGCCGATGACAACAAATTATATCAAAGTTGGAACCCTGCTCTGGTGACACTGCTCGGATGGTAACCTGCTCTTGTGGCAACCTACACTTGTATAATTTAGCTCTGATCGGTTATGAAACTCTTTGGGTAGAGTGTAAAATAACGGGGATAGCGATATAGTGTGCTAAATAATTAGCGTATGACTGGGTAATTGGTACAGGACAAGGAATTGTCGTAGCATAAAGATTTAATAAGGATTAACAGAGAGGGAAGAAGTGGAGAGAGGAGAGACAGTGAAGTGGGAAGGTTAGGAGGGTATTAAATAAACGTAAATGAAATTAGGAGGGTATAGGGAATCAGGGCGTCTGGATAGGGGTGGGGCAGAAAGGTTTGTGTGTAAATATGGTAGTTTTGGGGAAAGTTGTGATTGAGGGTAAGTACGAGATCGTTGGGTGATGAGTGGATCTTGCGTACAGAGGACGGGATGCGAAGGGGGGGGGGGAATTTGTATAGTAAGCATTTTTCGACTTACCACCATTTTGACGGGTGTAAACGATGCAAGCACATATACAACATCTTAAACCGTTTTTTTTTTTGTTCAGCTAATTTAAAAGCTTAAAACAACCATCATTGGTAACGTAATTGAAATAAATCAGTTTATATACTTTGAATAAAAGCATTATCAGAGGCGTAGCGATGGGGGGGGGGCAGATGTCCCCGGGCGCAAGCTAGTTAGGGGCGCCAAAATGTGATTTGATATTATATTATTGGTAACAATAATGGGTTTGAGAGTTGAAAAAAAGAAAAGAGGGCGTTTAAAATGAATCTTGTCCCCGGGCGCCAAACACCCTCGCTACGCCACTGAGCATTATACATACGATTGAGGGCAGGTTTAGGGTAAGTTATTAAAATTTAAGGGTGAAAATTGGGATCAATGGGAGTATCACACAAAGTCTTGGGGGCTCCATCGTTCGGGTTGGGTTTTGGGGGGAGAATAATTATTCTTTTCTCCCAAAAATCAAAGATTTTAGCAGCTTTCCTGCTTGACAGCACACCTTACTGTCAATTATAAAATAGAAAAATAAATGATACAAACACAATTTATTTTTGTGATGTAATAATTTATTTCCATCGCCAATACTTACTTATTACTAATTTGAAATTGAAATACATTTTTTAAACATTTAAAAAAAAAAAAAAAAGCTAACAGCACAATTTTATACTTTTGACTTCTATTTTGAGAGGTAAATTTATTTGTCACAAGAGGACCTTTGATTGGGGATTCTAGTATGGTTCCCTCTTTTCTCACCACCAGATCCTTTATGAAGAAAATGGTGTGGTCATCTTGATCAGGTGAGAGAATAAACTGTCACAGATAAGCTTTTAAGTTTCTGAAATTCAAGAGACAAGAACCACGGAACCCCCCCCCCCACATACACATGGTAGTTGTGAGGCAACTGGTTTAGCTTGATTCCAGCGTTTCCTGTGCCATATGAAAGGTCCCTTGTACAAATATGACTGACATTGGTCTACTTTACTGGGAATGATGATACCAGCAAGTAGAATATTGTAAAGTGGAACAACTGCATTTATAATTTATAAATAGGCTAAATTAATCTAACATGATTTTTTAAAAGTATTATTTTATATAATCACCAGTGCTTTCTTGTTTTTCACGTTTTGTCATCTAACTTCGTTCTTCTAACAATAGAGGAGAGGAGTTGGTGATGAAGTAAAGGAGCACTTATTGGTTAGAACATTTAGCCAAAGAGACTTCAAATTTATACGATGCATAGAATTAAAAGCCACAAGAAAGATATTTTAACTTTTTGAAACGAAACAAAACCTTTAAAAAAAAATCAAAAATTGTATTTGATACTGGTACATAAATAATTTCAGAGAATAAATATAAATCATATATATTTAAAAAAACAACAACATTGCATTTTAAACAATTCACATAAAAGTGATGAGATACTCTGGATAAGCTTGAGCATCATGAAATATGACGTACAAGACTCCCTTTCCATCTGTTCCAGAATCATAAGGATAATTTTTTCCTGGTTTATAAGGAAGGGCTGTGTCCCCTTGTTTGGTTACTACTGACTCGCCAACTAGAACTCTGACTTGATACATTTTGCGTTCTTTTGTTATTGGATCTTGTTCGGCATACGCCACAGAAGTATTGGGATCAACAGCAAAGTAGACACCATCTCCATAGTATGCAACTGAAAGAGAGGATATATTACAGGGTGCAGTGCTGTGTTCGGGTCCGGGTATTTTGAGACCATACCCGACGGATCAGAGTCCATGTAATAAAACTTCAAGAATTATTTATAGAAAATGAGAATTGTTCTTTACTTAAAAGTTTGGTTGTTAGAGGTTGAGACCTCTCAACGCCTTCCATTAATATCCGGTAACATCAGGCCATATCCTCTAGTCATAAAAATGTTACATTTTTTAATATTTGTTATTTAAAAAAATAGTTGACGTTAGAACCCAGGGTACTGGGTGACCGAGTGGTCTAAATTGAGATAATCTCAAGTTCATCGTCAAGCCCTGTAAAGCAAAAACATCACCCCGGGTGGATGGGGCTCGTTAACCTTGGGTGGCAGCTCATCTAAGAGAAGGAAACTCTGAATTAAAACTCGGAGATGGAGTCCCGTAGGCGGATAACATCGGCACAATGAAACAATCCGAAAAGTCCTGCTAAGTTACTGGTGCCAAGCTGTATCATCCACATGAGGTTCCCTTGGGTTATCTAGCGGCGTGGAGGAAGGCAATTTGCTGTGTAGGGAACCAGCTTATAATCATACAAAGAATAATCCCAATCCTTGTGGATTTCGTCCTGCAAAGTCTACACCATCGTCACATCGTGACAGAACGATGCAAGAAAAAAAAAGTTGACGTTAGATATTTTACTCAAAGTGGCGTAGTGAGACATTGTGCCGCCCAGCGCGGATTTTAAATATGCCCCCCCCTAAAAAAAGCACACAAAAAAACTCATATACCGCTAAATTAATAATAAGCTAACATGGCATGAGCACGGCCAAATGCTGTATAAGAAATTCAACCAAAGACTGTTCTACCTCAAAAAACTACAATTTCGGCTTAAACAAGCAAGTCGTTAACTTATTCCACAGTGCAACTATTGGAAGTAATAAGTAATGGAAGCCTGCTTAATTTCAGTATTACCTGCCGGTGTGGGAATTCAACGTCTGATATTAAACACCGCATAAACCGACTAATCAAGAAAGCTAGGAACATAACACAAACTAAAAATCCTTCTCTTGAAGAACTATTTGAAGAAATAAATGTTTTTTGTAAAACTAAACACATTTTGGATGATTCATCCCACCCTCTTCATCATAGATACTTAGGATCGGGCCGTTCGGGCCTAATTCTTTCCATCAGGGCGAGGACTGACATATATACACATTTTTTGTTCCCCAATCTGTACGAATTTACCGGCGTGCTTCCTCTGAAGTCATACATCTGAAAGAGAACAACAAGTCCCCGATTTTGCCAAGAGAACTCACTGAATGTCTGTTTGAAATAATTTATTATAAATGTCTTGTGTTCAAATTGATTTATTTTGGTGCTGAAAATGTATAATGCAATTTTTAAAAAAACATTTCCATTTATTTGGATCAATAAAAGAATCTTATCTTATCTTAAATACTGGTTATTTGCATAGTGAAACCTCAAAATAGAGAATCTCGAAATAGCGCTGTGCCTCTCAAATGCATTAAATCACCCAGGAACGGAAACAAGGAAATTAAAGGGGGGGGGGGGTTGTTAGAGGGCTCAAGCGGTCCCAGCTGGGGCGTGCTCCAATCACTTCTATGGACAATGACTACACAGCTATGTGTTCCTATGTTGACAGTGTCCCAGTGCCTAAATGGCTTTCATCCGTCTAAGTATCATAACAAGGAAAGCTTTGAGAGCAACCATGTGATAATGTTCAGTGCTAGATTTATTATAACACCTAATGAAACATTTTTTCTGTGTAAAAGATTCTATTGAAATTATAATGAAAATATGTTAGAGATTTATTGAACTTAGACTCAAAATAACTGTGCCGGTTGCGGTAGTGAAAATTCTTTGCTTAAATAACAATGGCTGCATTTAAAGTTGCTTTTAAACTAACGTTAGGGTCCTTACTCCTTACTTATGCACGCCGAGGAATGCTAAAGCAAACTTTGTTATTGCTTCGTATATTATTTAACTGTGACATGGGCCACGCTTGAGCTTGTTCTTTTATGCCATGCCGCATCTTCAAAAGAACATATCTGCTCTCAAAATGTGCCTTTAGATGACTGTGGTCTAATTGAAACGACGTGTTGTTTTTGGTTTTTTTTTTAAAAATAAAAATAATAATTTGCTTCTCTGCAGATTAAAAGACTAAATTCACTGTAAAGAAACTAACCAATGAGATTTCCAACATCTCATAATAAATATTAATTTATAGTAAAAATAAATTATTCTTTGCGTCGTTTAAGCCGAGAATGATGCCAACCTTTATATGAAGAAAAAAGTGCCATCAGGGTATGCCCGCCCCCCCCCCGAACTATGCATACCCTTCCAAAGCCTCTGTTTTTCTGTTCTCGCATCCGTCTGTCACAATGTAAGTATAATAAAGTAGACTTCGCAGAAGGAAATCACAAGGTCTGGGATTTTTCTTATAGGACGATAAGCTGATTCCCTTGACAGCAAATCACCTCTTTCCACACACCTGGGTAACCCAAGGGAGCATCATCTATGAATGATGCCAGGAGTTGTCAGAATTTTTATTGTGCCAATGTCAGATTGCCTGCGTAACTCCTTCTCCAAGATTTAAATTCAGAGTATTTACTTTTCTTAGTTGAGTGCCTTCCAAGGTTAAAGAGTCCCTTCCCACTGGTTACTCATTTTATTAATGATAATTCACAATCGTTCTCTCCACAGCAGTGTTTCTTTCAGAAGATTTCCCCCGGCGGGAATTTTCGGTTTTTCAGGTGGACAGTGCTAGTGGCCAGGTGCGTAGCTAAGAAGGACAAGGGAACAGATGTCCCCGGGCGCAAGACCAGAGATGGTGCCAAAATGTGATTTGATTATATTTAATGGAAGAAAAAGTGGGTTTTAGAGTTGATAGGGGGCGAAAAAATGAATATTGTCCCCTGGTACCAAACTCTAGCTACGCTCCTGCCAGTGCCATAGAAAAAGGAGAATATTGGGTAGTCGGCTCAGGTGTTACTTTTGCTTTGTATAAAGATGTGGAATTTTCAAACAACTGCAGTTCGTATCGTGAAAAGGAGCTTTGTGAAAATCTTGGTCCACCAACACTAGATACGTCAATAGCCAATCAGAGTTCCAAAATTGGCAATCAGGGCCATTGTCATTTTATCGGTAACTAGGGCAGAAATA
Source organism: Lymnaea stagnalis (assembly GCA_964033795.1). Classification (NCBI taxonomy): domain Eukaryota; kingdom Metazoa; phylum Mollusca; class Gastropoda; family Lymnaeidae; genus Lymnaea; species Lymnaea stagnalis. Next base: position 905,421 of record CAXITT010000013.1, on the reverse strand, counting down.
GAAATATAGCCCCTCTCAAGAATCAAAAGTTGATCATTCCAAAATCAAGAGGTTCATTTTGTAGTATACCTGAAATTAGCGTTTATATACGACTATTTGATCGGTGGTAGGAATTTTTCAAGCGTCCGGGGGAGGTATTATGGTGCCCAGTGACATACATAAACTGAATTTACTCCTGTTGTGGCACCCACCAGGATAACCATTTAGCTCAAACTTAGATTCAAGTCCGTAATGTCACTTTGATAGGCTTGGATGAAGGGAAGTCAAAAAGCAAGGATGCATTTTGGCACATAATATATATGCCGTATATACTCGCATATAAGCCGAATTTAGAACTATAAAATACAATACTGAAATCAGGGGTCGGCTCACATGGGCATAAAACAAAATGGACACAAGGACAGACGCTAATGCCAATTTTCCAGCCACATATTTTCATCGCTATCTGACTCTTTATTTGGTTGTGTGTACAGAGCACTAATATATACATATACAGAGGTGTCACTTCAAAGAATTTAATGTATGCATAGCTGATAATTATACAGAGTATGAATATTACCATGGAGAATTCATTTTCGAAGTCAAAAATGGCATAAAATTAAGAAAAAATACTTTAAAAACAGAAAATGTTTCCTGTAACTATGGTTTCCTAACTAATACTCTGTACGCAAATGCATAGAATAAAGTGAGACTGACACGACCGCGTGGTTGTAAAATGAGACAATTGTATGGTCGGCTCATATGCGGGTTTTTGCAAAAACTGGCCATTTTAAAGCAGTTTTAGGGGGTCGGCTTATATGCGATGTAGGCTTATATGCGAGTATTTTCAGTATTTGAATTATGTGTTTCTTTCAGAAAATTGGGAGGGGTGGGCATTTTAGACTTTCGAGTGAGAAGCGCCAAATTCTTCATAATAACTCTCAGGGATATCTCTAGCTTTACCCCAGCCCAACATAAATTCAATTTATTCCAGTTATGTCCCCCTTTGGGACATGCTTTTTACCGTAGCTTAGTCTCATCCCTTAAAGCTTTATAGTTCCAAGAACAATTTTTATAATTTTAATATGCAAGAACGGATGTGGCACCTATCCGAAATTAGGTTTTCATCATTCTTCACTTAATCGGAGAGGAACGGGAGAGATGCTCACTAGCAATTTAGATGTCACTTGACCTCATAGCCAAGGTGGGGGAGGACGAAAACACGATAAAATGGGGCAGAAAAGTAAAGTAACTGCTCTGCTGGACCTGGTTGGGATATAAAGATTTTAATGACTAATTAATACTATGGTTTTTAATTGTAATTTAAACTATTTTTTAGGATAAACTGTTTAATTAATAAATTTTCAAAAACAACCCAAACAACAAAAACAAACATGCCTTCCAAAAAAGGTTTTCATCACACAAAAAAAGCACAGCTAGAATCATTTTACACGCACACGGTGCACGCTAATAAAAAAAAAATTAAAAAACCCCACAAAAACTAACGTATAACAAATACCATGTCTAAATATTTTCAAGTTTTACCTGAATCAAAAAAATGTGTTAAAAAATGTTTTGTTGAACGTTCTATACATTTTTATTAGTTTTTAAAACTGGTCATTTTTATAAATCGTTTATGAACGGAATGATTGTGTCAAGATGACATGAGAGTTAACAAAGGCAACGTATATTTTAATGTTTGGTTTCATCTATTCAAAATGAAGCATAAAGTTTACAATATTCAGTGGACTTAAATTTTTATTTGGAATTTCAAACAACTATAACTTTCTTCAGATAAAATACAAATTTCCTATTCGATGTACTGGTACTTAAGCTTTAGCTTTTTTTTTTTTTTTACCAAATCCCTCTTTTGTTTTTTTTTTTTTTTTTTTTTCGGTTTAGAAAGAAAAATTGTCTAAAACTAACAAAAAAAAAAAAAAAAAGTATATCAACATGGTAGATCTAATTCACAAAAAAGGTTCCGTTTTGGTTTGTTTTGTTAAAGTTTTCTAATGGATTCCTATCTAGAAAAATAATTTACAAAAACGTGCATGCAAATATTTGGGTTAGATTGTTTATTATTCTGTTGTTTCTTAAGCAGCTTGGAATTTTCATAAATATAAGTATTTTATTTTTAAAACTCTATTGTTCAGGAATTAAACTAGTGAAGTTGCAAAAAAATAAAATTAAAAAATTAAAATATTGACTTATAATTGGAGCTGCCAATTTTCAGAATAGTGCCATATGTATTATCTGACATGATTAGCCTTAAATATATGGATGATCAAATGTATCGAGCCTAGTTATATTTCATATGTTCCACTTTTGTAATCGGTTAAGGGCACAAGTTACCATTGTTTTTAAACATTTTATATAATGTAAATTTATTTAGAGGTACCTTTTATAAAATATATTTTCCCTTAATTGTTGCACACATTTTTTTTTTGGGGTGGGGGGGGTGACTCTTTGAAGGGGGTGACTCTTGTAAGCTAATTCACAAACAGATAATAGGACTGATATTTATGGATCTTGACCTATGCTTGGACAAGTAAATGATTTACGGATGGCCAACTGGAATGTGCTGAGTCTATACCGAGTGGGGGTGCTGGCCCGCCTCAGTGAGGAATTGAAGCCTAGGGTTCAATGGCTCACTTGTCGACCAAGACTGAGGTGGGTTGACGATGTACAGATTACATAATCAGCTACATAAACTGTAGCTCCATTGATGATTTGATTCCCTTCCTCCTGACCAAGATCTTCTAAACCATAATCTTTTCTACCAAAGCTTGCTGACCATCATCCCTTATTATACGAATGTCTCCACCTCTAAATAGCCCTGAGCACATTTTGGATGCTGGAGGGCTAAGCGGTCCCAAGCTTATGGACTGGAGTTCAGTCCCCAGAATAAGCCTAGACGAGCAAAAAAACAACAAAATAACCAGCACCCCAGGTGGATGAGACTCGATAACCTTGGTTTGAAACTCATCTAAGAAAAGGTAACTAACTCTTAAATCAACTCCGGTGATGGAGTCTCATAGGTGGTATAACATTCACATAATGAAAAAATTCATGCAGCATGGAATGCATATGAAGAGCATTGTGAGAGAAAAAAAACAACACTGCTGGTCCTCTAATGCATCTTGGTCTATATCGACCAAGTCTTACCATTGGAACAAATAGCCCAGGAAGAGAGAGTGATGCTGACAAGTTGATCTGCTCTCCCTCACTTTAAACAAAATACAGTTCAGGTCAAGGCTACTACTGACTTGACTCAAGTCAAAGGCTGATTCACCTTCGCATGCAAAGGACAAACAACAAAACCTCTGGATACAAATTTTGAGTGAAACAAAACACAACGAAAACAATAAAGTAAAAGATAACCATTAACCACATTTCATAACAATTTTAGCCTTTAAAGAGTTGGTAAAATTATTTCATTGAAGCTATCCAATATGAGTTTACCTGATTTGTAATTTCGACTGAAACCACTTTGATTGATGGCGTCGACTCTAGTGACTTTAGTGCCATGATACAGCAGCTTCTCATTTTCAAATCCAGCTGGGTTGCGTGACTCTATCTCACGTTTCTTCACAGCATATTGTTGATATAGAGATTTATTCTGCACCCTCTGAATCTGGATGAATGATATTGTGTTTTTTACAAAAATGGATGAGCTTTCACAAATTATCACCAGGGTTCTAATTATTTTTATTTTAAGTGAACAATTTTGGTCATGGGCGTTGAAAATACACTATATTACATCGGTATTGCTGATGTTTTAAAGATGTATTTTAGCTAAATATATACAGTTATACCATAGTCGTTTTATTTTTATATTTGTATAAATGGCTGAAATTTAATGAAATTCATTCATCTCAGTTTAATGCTCATTTAGTTATGTTAGTCTCAGTCACCTGTTTGACTTTTATTGGAAGATGGACCAGTTTGCTCATCACGTCTTGATATTCTCTGCTTGTTGTTGGTAAATCAATCAGTTTAGGATCTTCATCTTTTTTCATTGAATCCCAAGTGTCTGGAACAGGTTCTTCTGTTAGTGATAGAAACACAAATCAAAATGGTGTTATAAAATTAATGGTTTGGCGTTAATGTAGTTCTTGTCCAAGTATCCCTTGCTGAAGGATGTGTTTAAAGGCACTTTCTATTCAAACCTTAGAATTATATCATTACGAGAAAAAGAAGCCAAAAATACGAGGCGAAGATTATAATTGAACCATTTTTTTTTTTTATGTGTGATCCTTTGGCTTTTGTGATTTTCAGAACAATCCAAACATGGAATCCCTTTGAGTCCTTAAAAAGTCTTTATTTTATTTTCTGCTTTTACAAATGATTTATTGACATACCGTTTATTGTTTGGGTGGGGTAACAGTAGTGTTTAAATACTGCAGCATAAAATTAATAAAACGTTTTAGCTCTTCTATTATTTCTAAAAACAGGGTACACAGCAAAAAATAATAAGGCTAAAAATCCCAATACAAATGTCTTTTAAGATTAGACTTTACTTTTTTGCAAAGTAAAGATAATTTCTTCTTGTATCTTATAAAAAGTATTTAAATTGTTCAATTGCTATACTATCAATCTTTCAGTCTCTTTACTTTCTTATTAACACCTTGCTTTGTTTTTTGACAAAGGAAATGTTACCAGTTTAACATCTATTGTAATTTCAGCTATATATTATATTATATTATTATATTATATTATATTGATGAGGATATATGTATATATATATATATATATGATGTAAATTTAATTTATACTTATTTGTTTTTTGTTATTGATGAAGGCATGAGCCGAAACGTATACTTGTGTATAATGTAAAATTATTATTAAAGCTTAACTTATAGTGTTATACTGACACAAATTGTTCATGTCTTATTAATCAAATAAAAATTATTTTGTTCCTCAGTCTGTAAAAATTTACCAGCATGCTCCACCAGTGATTACCAAATCTAAATGATTACTAATTAAGTTATTATTGTCACTAAAGGAATGATTAATATGCTAGAGAAATACTCTAGATGTCTTGTGTTTAAATTGTTATAGCTTGGTTAAAAAAATTGTATTTATTTATGGGCTGAAAATGAATATGTACAATGTAATCAAAAAACATTTACATTTTTTTTTGGATCAATAAAGAATCTTATCTTATCTTTAAAAACAAAAATCCTGTATCTAACTTGGATACATTTTTACAAAACTTTTTTTTTAAGTTTACTAATTTGTTGGCCTTTTTTTATTATTTATTTTCTTCCTTTGAGATTTACCTTTTGACAGATCTCTACGTCTTATTTCAGTACTCTTGTTAGTGGCATTGCCCTTGCTATCCAGCAAATACTGTAGGTTTTTTCCAAAGTCTACAAGGTATGCCTGTCCCTTTGAGTCCTTAAACTGACAAACTGGATCTTTTGTGTGTGACATCTCCAAATCTGCCTGGATGCTAAAGAAATACGTTTTCCTTATGAGACCTAAATACATTTTTAGTTTGCTCCGTAATTTCATTTAAAAGTTCAGAGTCCTACAAGCTGATGAAAGTAAATTACCAAACATAAAATTGAAAGGTTAAAGTCAGATTAAAAAAAAAAAAAAAAATTAAAGGTCCTGAAGTTTCCTTATGAGAACTAAATACATTTTTATTTTGTTCCGTAATTTCATTTAAAAGTTCAGAGTCCTACAAGCTGATGAAAGTAAAATACAAAACATAAAATTGAAAGGTTAAAGTCAGATTAAAAAAAAAAAAAAAAAAATTATAGGTCCTGAAGTGCTGGGCAGTGAAAGCAATGTGCTGTGTTATTGACTCAAGCTGGCAGTGAAAGTGAGGTGCCGTGTAATTGTCTCATGCTGGTTTTATTGTCTCATGCTGGACAGTGAAAGCAATGTGCTGTGTTATTGACTCAAGCTGGCAGTGAAAGCAATGTGCTGTGTTATTGTCTCATGCGGGTTTTATTGTCTCATGTTGGGCAGTGAAAGCAATGTGCTGTGTTATTGACTCACGCTGGCAGTGAAAGTGAGGTGCCGTGTTATTGTCTCATACTGGTTTTATTGTCTCATGCTGGGCAGTGAAAGCAATGTGCTGTGTTATTGACTCATGCTGGTTTTATTGACTCAAGCTTGGCAGTGAAAGCAATGTACTGTGTTATTGACGCAATCTTTGCAGTGAAAGCAATGTGCTGTGTTATTGACTCAAGCTGGGCAGTGAAAGCAATGTGCTGTGTTATTGACTCAAGCTGGGCAGTGAAAGCAAGGTGCTGTGTTATTGCCTCATGCTGGGCAGTGAAAGCAAAGTGCTGTGTTAACATCTGAACAGCTCAGAGGGTACGGAATCAAAATGGCCTTTAAACTTGACCTATATAAAAAACATGAAGCGGGGACCATAGGTAGTTAGCCCACCTTGTGGTCACTTACAAACAAAATGTTGCAATGTGCAATGCTGTTATGTATATTAAAGCTTTTACACTGGGACAATTTTAATGCAGATGAACATAAATGTTTTTCACAAATTCAGGTTAAAGTGAAATGTTAGAGATGAGATGGTAAAGAGGTTCTGATGATAGAATATTGATGCGAACGCTGCCGTTAGTAAGCTGGACGCATGGATATTGTATTTTTTCACAACTGGTAATTATAACCATCTTGATAGACTATAAACTTGTGGTGTACACTTGTGACATTAATTAATGAAATAAAAGAAAAAGATATTCCAAAGTTACATAATTTGTTCTTAAAAAGCTTCCTTCACACTATCAAAATGTACAGCACTAACATGGGTTCAAATCTTTCCCACTTGTCATCAGTCTTGTACTCCCACAGACTGCCAGTATTTCTGCCCAGATTTTGCTTAGTGGCGTGAAGCTGTAGCTCATACAAATGGGTAATAATATGATTTGCATTGTTCTTGAGCCCTTCCAAATGAACACGTCCTTTGGCTGGTTCTACTTTCAGACGAATCATTTTTTTTAATCCATCCTCTTGTAGATCCTTTATCTGTTTTTTTAAAGTAATAAAGGATTTATACTACCAATTTTAAAAGAAATCTTAAACTTCCATTTCGTAATCGAATAAAAAGTTAAACAAGTTTAAAAAGGGAACAGCACAATATTCCTCAGTCCACAAAGTTGCAGAAGAAATATAATAATTTTTTTATAAAATAAACTCTTTGGAGGCATGAACTGAGTGTTAAGTTTCAATTTTTTTTACTTCATTTGAGAAATTTAAAAAAGACCAAAGTTTGAGACAAGATGTCAACAGGTATTGATCTAATCTACTTAGCTGTTCTTATTTCCTGCCATGCTTGTAAATTTTTCAGTAAATAAAGCATTATATTGCCATGATAGAAAGTATAAACTTCTTAGAAAACAATTTATCATGCATATAGAGTGAACTTTACCAGCGCCCTTGCCAAAATTAAGTTTGCACCAGTTGCATCTTAAAATTAAACTTCAAAATAGGTTATACATTAAAAAAATAATAAAATGAAAGTTTTTGTATACATTTAACACATATGTAAATCAGTCATCTTCATCTAGTAAATACAAAGTTAATGGTACTTAAGTGAGTTACTGCTGCACATGTAATATTTTGTGGTGCCCCTGTGGGCAACCCACAGCAACCCAGGGCAGGGCAATACAAAGGAAAAGTGGTGCACGGGATGAATCCTGAAAATGCGTCCCTCAATAAATAGAAAAAATGCCACCTGGTGCTGACTAGTAAAAATATGATTTTTGACGCCCCTTGTCTTTTTGAAGTTTCAATCACTATTAAGTTCTTATGATCCTGTCCAAGGGCAATGCAGCACCCAAAGGCAATAATATTTTGAGAAATACTCATTAAAACCTATCACATCTTTCACTGTGATGTCACTGTTATTATTTTTTTTTTTTGAGGGTGGTGTAAATCAAAAGCCTATTCCCAAATAGTACATGTGCAATTTTTTTTTGGGGGGGGGTGGGGGGGTGGTGTAAAAAATTTGACTTTGTTGTGTACATACTATATGACCGTCCATAAATTATGTCATGCAATTTGTTTCTATTCTTTTACTAAAACTCCCCTCATCATAAAAAAGTTAGACCATCTAAAATATTATGTCACAAACCTCCCCCCCTCAACATATGTACAATTATATGACGCCTTAAATGTCAATAGCTGCTCTATTCTCATAGACTTCCTCACACTACCTGAAACATCCCCTCGCAAAACCCAGGTTGGGAAAATGGGATCCAAAAAATATATATATTTCAGTTTAAAAAATTTAGTATTATAATAATAAAGGTTAATTTTACTTGACATCATTTAATAACCTGGATTATCGGACAATTATACTAAGTCTACTGCACTATGTATATCAAAAATTTTGACAAAAGCTGTAGCAGATCTTTGGGCTTGCTGGTGAGTGGGGTGGTGGTGGTGCGTGTTTGTGTTCCAATTGGCTGTGTTGTCTGGTTGTATGTGAAGACCAAATAAATCTATAATAATGTTTCATTTGAATTACCTGATCATCAGTAAGATTCTTCAAGTTTGACATTTCCCTGAACTCACTGATAAAGAAATTTTTGCAGCCATCTGTAAATTTTTGGATTAATACTTTGCCATTTTCAGTCTTCTGGTGGAAGATGGTCAAGTTTAAAGGATCATCTTTGCTTGTTGATTTTACTTGTTTGACTTTTAGAAATAAAAAAAAAAAGTATTCATATTGTGTTTATGCCTATTCAAGGTGAATTGTTCAGGTGAGTTTAGTGTCTGTTTATTTTTTAATGCAAAAATTATGTAGGATTTAACACAATAAATAGTAGAAGATAATAAAGGAAAAGGGAGTCACTTTGTTTGTAATTAGATTCTTTACCGTATTCTGAAAATTATGATTTCTTTGACAAAATATGTATTTTGCCTAATTACATGACTGTGGTCATATGCCATCAAGGCCCGTTTGTTCCTTCTAAAAGTTTTGAGCATTATAAAAGCAAATTTGCTGATTAATATGCCTATATTCACATAATCAAGACCTGCATGTTAACCCAAGAAAAGGTATGAAGCAAATATTTGATAATAAATTACCCACAGCTCATTTACCTGACAAGTCTTGTGTAGATTTACCAATAAAGTCAGATATCATCTCTTTTTTGAAAACAACCAATCTGATGTCCAATAACGTCCTGTTGGTGGATCCAAATTTTTCAATGGCGCCAAACATCATCTTCTTAATTTTGTTAATGTTAGCTCCTCTTTTGGCTAAAATATAAAATATTTAAATCTAATTGATGTTTATTTTTAATATATATCTAATGGGCAATACTACAGCAGAGAATGAGCAGTTGTATTATCCTGTTTCTTTTGGCTAAAATATAAAATAGATTAAATCTAATTGATGTTTATTTTTAATATATATCTAATGGGCAATATTGCAGCAGAGAATGAGCAGTTGTATTATCCTGTTTCGTTCATTCAGTTGTTGGAAATCTTGCTACCATAGTTCAGAGCTTGTTACAAAGTATATTCACTATATAATGGGAACTCAAGTCATGTATTCATCCCTTCATTTAACACATTAAAACATCAGGAATTTTCTTGGTCACACAGGCTGTCTGGTCTAATCTGCTTGCTCATTATTTTAATCAATAATTTGACCCCAATCTGCTGTTTGTAACAGACCAGGTTGGCTGTAATTTTACACATGACACTATTATGTCAGGATGGCATAGTAATTTGATTATAACTTTGTAGTAACTTGTGAATCACGAGAAAAAGAGGGAACTCTATGTTTCTAGAGCGTAGGTAGACGGCACGCTTTAGTAGAGCGAAGAGGGTACCATTTTATCTGACAGGGAGCAAAAATCTTTTTATTCTCTCTTGTATGGATTATTGAAGTATTGTGATCCAATTGTGATGTGGAATATTATATAAGTGTTTGATTATTGCATCCTAGAATTATTCCAGGATATCCTCATAGCAAGTCCTAATTTTGTTGTAGTAATTCATATAATAAAGTACTGTACAATTTATTCATGGACGTTGACACCTCATTCATTGTGTGAGAGGACAGTTAGTTTGAGTTGAGGAATGAGAGAATTAATTACATTACTCAAGTGATAGCGGCATCCATGACAATCAAACAAAGTATTAGTTTACCATGCTACATCAGCAAGAAAAGCATGAGTTACACTGTTGAAATCTACAGTCTTTGTTTTTCTTTACCTTTCTCTCTCCTTAACTGACTAACCTAGACTTAACGTAACACATCAGTTGTGATCTATGTCCAGCAGACTACTAAACAATACCTGAAAAGTCAGATGTATTTCTATCTGCTAAATTCCTACAATGTAATGACAAGAAAGATAAATATAAAGGTAATTATAGGGTTAGTGCCACCCAGGGAGGGAGGAGAATTTTGCTTCCCCCCCCTGCGCGCCCTCCCCCTCCCCCCACTTTTCATGGAAAAAAAAAAACTGCTGCAGTTGGTGTAAAATGCTCCCCCCTAAAACGAAAACATTTTCATCCAGGGACGACCACCCCTTCAACACTCCCCTTCCTACGCCACTGTCCCTAACTATCAATAAACCAGAATGCACACACTATATTAATATGTCATTATTATGTGAAATTATTATTAAAGCTTAACTTATATTGTTATATTGACACAAATTGTTTGTGTCTAATTATTCTAATATTTCATTTCCATTTTTAAAACAACTGTAACAAAACTATTAGCTTCAAGTGCTAATGATAAAGTCTTAATAAACTTATCAGAAATAAAAGGATTAAAAAATGGTATAACCTGTTCCAAGGGCAGGAATTGCAATAGATGTTGCTTTATTTTTCTCTGCAAGCTCCAATACTTTAAATAATCCTTTGTCCAAGTCACTAGAAAAATCGTCCATGTTGATATGAATAATAATATTGCAAGGAAGTTTGCCAGCCGAAGTAGCAGTGACACCCTCTTGACTAATCTCCTGAGCTATAAAATGATAAAATTATTCTTGTAAATTGCTAGCATGTAGTTCTATGAATTTATTAAGGATATAAATAGGTATCATAAAACATAATAAATGGTCTTCAATTACAATACTTACACTTTGAATTGCATTCGGCTTGAAATGATTGTCCATTTCTTTTCAGAATGGATTTGCAAACAGCACCTTGGGAAATATTACAAGATTTCTTAATGTTTATATTTCTATATTTAATGTTTATATATTAGAAATCAGCATTAAATTCTATGTTACTACATTTTAAAAAAAATTATCGTGTTTTAACATTTTACTTTTGCTTTGATCCATTAGTAAAACTATGATGTTTGTAAGAGTCATGCCGCTTTTATGAAATTGTTTGTTCGGTTTTATTTTGGCTGTGGCCAAACTTTTTTATTTTACATACTGGTATTTATTGTGTTATTAAATTATAATCTCAAAGATTAATATCAAAAGACATTACCTTATGCATATACTAAATAGTAACTAAATTTCTGTGGTTACAATATTTTCATGAGGATGATAATGTAAGTTTTTATTTATTTTTCTTTGGATGTAGACATGTTATATTTGTTAATTTAAGGTAATATAATATTGCAAGGAATATGAATTTTTAACTATCATTAGGCTTCCAATATTTTTTAGCACTTATCTCTTTTAGTTAAAATAATTCTATGATGGAAAAGTGTGAATAATTTGTGTGAATAATTTGTGTGAACAAACCAGAAGCGGACAGGTCCATGCTTGCTTTGATTCCATTTGCAATAACATCACAGGATTCTTTGGTGATATCACCACATTTTACAGTCAAAGTTACACAACCAAATGAGATTTTGTTGTTTTCCCCTGATTTAAAAAGAATATGATTATGCTTGGGTTAAAACATTTAAAAGGCAGGTGAAATAATTTTTCAACGACTCTCAAAAACATTACATACATGTACAGTTATCCATAGAGAAAAAAAATTGGCATTACTTTTATTTTGATAATTCTAAGCCTAGTTTGGTAATCACTGGATTATATTTTTACTTACATCACAGTATTCTTACATTCAATACTTACAAACTTTGGTCTGAGCTCATAATCTCTCATATAACAAACTATCTTTTGTACAAAATATGTCTTCTTTACTAAATGTTATAGTAATTAATTTACTCGTTGAACAATTTTAGAACATGAAGGAAATGATGCAATGGATTTTGCCCTTTGCTAGACTTATATTACAATTTTTAGTTTATTTTTGTCTCTGTAATTCACCTTCACTTTCACTGGTGCCTGGAACTGCATCTGCAGCAAATCCCATTGATGTTCTATCCTCACTGCCTTCTTTATCATCATTTTCTCCAGAGAAAACTGATTTGAAAATCTGATGAACAGCAAAAAACAATCTAATTCACAATAAAAAATGTTATTTCCTCAAAACTTTTACAAAAAAATGCTACCCTATGATGTATGGAACAACTTGCACTTTCTAAAGTAAACTTGTTAGCATGAGGATATGACTATTTGGGTGTTCTATTTATTCTAAACTGACCCTCTGACACCAACTTATATTTCCCAATTCACTTCACCTTATTTTGGCACCTACCTAAATAATACTTCTTCTTTTTATTAAACTCCAACCCATCCCCTAAACTCCCCAAATTCTCCTATGTCATCAATGATCTCAGCCCATATCCTTCAACCCATACTCTTTCCCATCCTATTTCCCTACCTGTTTTCCCTGACATAGACACTTTTCCCCACAATAATTGGCAAATTAAAAGTAAATTACAGAGAGATTATAATAAACAAATAAATCAATGCAATGAATTGAACAAATGTAAATACATTGATAATAAATACTTTGATATTTTAGTTACAAATATTTCTAGGAAGTAAATTGGACATAATTTAATAGAAAATTTTTTGTTCCTGTTTTAAATGTTTATGCAAGACATCAGCTTAGTGTGCTTTAATTCTGCATCACTAAATTATTTTAAATTTCACCGTGATTTTTTTTGAAAATGTCATCTGAGCAGTATTGTAGCCAGATTTTGATGCAAGGGGGAGTGAAAATGTAAAAAAAAGCCCATACACCAAAATAACAAACCAAAGAGGGAGAGGTTCGGAGAAATATTTGATACATTCAAAATACAGGGATCCATTTTGGCATATGCTTAGATGTTTATTCTTTGTGGAAGGTCCGACATTTAAAAACTTCAATTTTTTTTTTTCTATTTTAATGCACTTATTTTTTATTTAAAATACTTTTCTTAATATTATTAATAACTCAAATTTTTACTTTTAATTGCAACAAATACATTATTATAGCTGAACTGTTGTATGATAAAATAATAAAGATGTATAAATTAATAAGACTTGTTTATACTAACCTGTTCAGTTTCTGTATCTTTGTAAAAAATTATTATATCAATCTTTCTCAAAGATATATCCTTGTGATCATTACTGAAGAGGAAGATCCCTTCTTTAATTCCTAAAGCTGACTCATCTGAAAATATTTAAAACTTTAATATGAATAATTACTTTAAGCATTTTTTTGTTTTTTATCTGAAAATATTTAAAACTTTAATATGAATAATTCCTTCAGATATTTTTTGTTTTCATAATATGTAAGTTAATCAGCTAAACTGAAGTCTAGCTATCTAAACAACCAAAATGTATAAAGCAGCAATGCTCTTTAAAACCCAGTTTGACTATTATTACATTTAAAAATTTGTATGCCTCATGATTTAAATAACAAGGAATAGAAAAAAATATCATTTATACATGCATGAAAGTGATGCTTATAGCACAGAATAAATAACAGTTATATAGTTCTCTAAAAATAACTGTGAAATATAGTTGAATTTTTAAAAAAAGCAAAAAGAATTTAATAAAGAAAATTCATTTAAGAGTTACATTATCCATCAAAAGCCTCTTAATTTTAAAATTTTATAAGCAACACTACTTACGAGCAGAATATTTGTAGCCTCCAGTTCCCAGTGCAGGAAATGAGATGGAGTTTAAGTTAAGCTCATTGGCCCTTTTCAGTATTTTCAAGACTAAAGAAACCAGCTGTTGGATTAGTAGAAAATTAATTTGTAAAAATATTCTATATTTTAAAAATAAACAACATAGCCCGGCATCTAATGCAGTTGTAATGCCCCAGACGTCCAGGTAGAAACATTAACCTAATAGCAAGAAATTCGCAATGGCAAAAGTTTGATGAGAGCAGCCAATTTAGCTTGATTGAACAACACATTTACAGTTAAATTAGGCTACAGCTGTTGGAATGAATACAAAACAATTTTTTTTTTAGAGTGTATTATTATATATCAGCATTTAGAAGTTTTCAATATCCTGTATGATATTTTAATAACATATTTACAGGAAAAATTTAAGAAAGCATTCCCAAGTATAAAATTTTTTTTTTTTAAATTTAATGCTACCACATATGATAAATATTTTCCACAGCATTACTGTAATATCTTAGATAAATTCACAATAAGGACTATAAAACTGAACTCTCACACAAAAATTGACCAATGCATGTTGTAAAAAATGGGATACAAAATATATTTACTTAAACAGTTCATTTTGTTTAAAAAATAAATTTAGGCTAATACCGTAATATGGTAGGAGTGGGGTGGGGATGATGGTCTGCACTGCATTTGTGGTCACGTTGAGTTCATTCACACACAAAAAGAAAAGGGGAGGGGGGCACCAAAAAACATATTGGCCCTCCCAGGGCAGCTCCGTAATTATGCCAATGACTTAAGCAGAAATTGCATATATTACTACCCTCCCCCCTCTTTATTGCAACCTCATAAATGAGACCCCAAAATGTGTACATACAAATTAGCCTCTGTCCCAGCACATAGGCCTTGTCCAAGTAATACTTAGTATGTTAGTGTAATTTTATACAAATACGTTTTTTAAAATTATCCATTTCTTTAGGTTTTATGTTTTTTTAAATCATTTATCTTTATTTTGCATCCTTGATAATAATGAGGACGGTAATCATGTGAGTTATTATTCAATTTAAAACGTACATGACTTAAATATGTAGATCTCTTTTTAGAGGTTGGTAGAGAAAAGTTGCTTCTATGTAAGCGATAAGAGAAACAATGTTAAAGCCTAAAAACAGCCATGTTGATATGAACTGTCTTGCCAGTTATTATTATCACAGGTAGGTAAAATTACCAAGGGCTTCAACTTTAAGATGTAATGTAATTTATTCATGAAATAAAAATTACTGCTAGATCTGTTCTTGTCACCATTAATTAAAGTTTGTTGGGGTCTGTTGTCATTATGACAACACAGTTGACGCTTCAATGACAACATAGTTGATGCTTCAATGACAACATAGTTGACGCTTCAATGTTAACATAGTTGAAGCTTCAATGTTAATATAGTTGAAGCTTCAATGTCAACATAGTTGACGCTTCAATGACACCATAGTTGACGCTTCAATGACAACATAGTTGATGCTTCAATGTCAGCATAGTTGACGCTTCAATGTCAACATAGTTGACACTTCAATGTCAACATAGTTGACGCTTCAATGACAACATAGTTGACGCTTCAATGAAACACAGTTGACGCTTCAATGTCAACATAGTTGATGCTTCAATGACAACATAGTTCAATGACTGAATAAAACTTCTATACTCACTAGACTTTTTGGCACCATTTCTAGGCCCTACCATCCCATTGGGTCATTTTTGGCATAACTCATAAACCAATTCCCAGTTCCCTCAGAGCCTACATAATTTACTGATGACTGCTTAATGAATATTGCCCATTATCTTCCAAATGTTAAATATTAAGAGCTCTAATCCATAATTATAAACATACAGATCATTGTCACCAGAAATAACGCTGAAAAAAAACTAAAATATTTATTACTTTAACATCTAAAAAAAAATTCCTCATAAAAAATTAAATTGATAGGAAAATAGGGAACAAAAATCTTTATCTACAACAATATGTCTTAACACAGGGTTCTCAAACTTGCGGCCCCCGGGCCATTTGAGGCCAGCAGACGATATTTTGCGGCCCGATTCCTGGCATAAAATTTTAGTGTTAATGTGGCTCGGGCGTTGTTCCCATTCTCATATCTATAATGTGACGCTAATCTATGGTTTCAATTGAATTTAACCGAAAACTCTAATTCTGATTTCATTTCCTTTGTATAGGTTTCGACATTGCTTATAATGGTAAAAACCGTTTTAAATTCTGACTTTTTTAATTTTATTTTATGAGACAAACATGGACAAAGTGTGGTTTTGAGAAAGTTTAAAAAGTCTGTTAGTGGGTGATGCACAACCATAATTGTGTAAATCGTTGCAATCTGACAGTATCAAAGAATCCTTATTAAAATTGGTGGAGTGAGAGAAAGTCTGAGCCTGTTAGCTTGGTCACTTTCTAAATAGGGTTAGTCAAAAGGCCTTTTCTAGGATAATAAAATCAAAATTCCTTCTCTGTACAAAAATAGTATCTTCCATCGCATCAATAATTCATAAAAATGTCATGCTTCAGCCTACTGTTTGAACACATTTTAGCCTTCAAAGCCTTCATGGGAAGGATGGGGTGGTTTTTCTTTTTTTATCCCAAAAGCCTCATGGACTTTTCTTGTTGACATTACACAAGAGCTGAATGTACTAAACAAGAAGTTACAAGACCAGGGGCTGCTTGTCAGTGTCGCCTACGACAATGTCAGGGCACTCTGCACAAAACTTGAGTGATGGTTCTTAGAGAAAGCTCTGCTATTTCCCAACATGCATTCAAGTAGTCATGGACTCAAGCACACGCACACATTTAGTATTAAGTATTCTAATGCCATTGCAAAGCTACATGAAGAATTTGATTATATGTTTGCAGACTTCAAAACACACAGAGTCACTTTTCAAATTTTTGCTGATCATTTCTCCTTTATGTGGTAGATGCCTCCACCCCCTTTTTGTGCTTCAAATGGAGATGATTGATCTTCAGTGCAATGCTGAACTGATGGCTAAGTTTACGGAGGTGAATGGAAAAACAGACAAGCATGGACAATTTATGAGAACATTGCCCTCCACCTTTCCTGAGATTTTAAGGTGTTTCAAGCGGATCGTGTGCCTTTTGGGAGTACCTATCTGAGTGAACATCTCTTTTCCACATTGAACTTTAACAAGTCAAAGTTCAGGGCCAAACTTACTGATGAGCATCTGCAAGGTATAATGATGGTCTCAGTTGCTTCCTCACCCAAGCTAAAGCTCAGGTGTGTAAGAAAAAGTGTTGCCATGTCTCTGGTAGCAAGGAGAAGAAGAAGAAAGTGAAGCCTAGTTCTTGAGAACCCTTAATGTTTTTATTTGTTATTAATAAATGTTGAGCAGATTGTAACAGTTGTAATTTATTTAATTTGTAATCGCTATTACATGGAATATTTGATACGGCCCAGTCTCACTCAAACTCTACCTCCTGCAGCCCCTAGATGATTTGAGTTTGAGAACTCTGTCTTAACGGATTAGTAATAACTTGCAAAACAATGGCCTGAAAAATAAATTTCAAATAGCATTTCCCGTCCATTAGTCATGGCAGATTAATTTTGGGTTTTCTGCAGCAGAACGTAAAATTTTCATTACTGAAATTACTTGACAGACCATTTATTTAAGTAATGCACTTCAGGAGTTTTTAAGAATCCCAATAACTTCAAGTATTGGGAATTTCATTTTGCATACAGCTTTATAACCATACATACATATCTAAAGAATTATTAATTTTCTTAATGGATTCTTAAACACATTTACCTCTGATCTTTCTCCTTTGTATTTGGATAAGCGAGCATGCATTATGAGCTTACAATTCAAGTTGCCAGCGTTTGTTTCAACAAAGTCCCCAGGTTGAATTTCTGACCAATTACTGTAACAAGAATCAAAGGAATCTTTTGTATGGGCATTGGTGAAACACTTTTGATGGGGGAAAGTGAAGGCCAGCCGAACAAAATAATTTTATACAGAGGCCGATACAGGACAAAAAATTGTAGCACCTAATCATGTTGGGCTAAAGTAATTATGTAGGTAAAACTGAGTTAACTACTGAGTTCTGTTCCTATGACTGGATGGTGAAGTTTATGATATAAATGTGGGGCTTAGACTTTTCAAAAATTTACTATGAATTAATAAAAGGTGTACAGGAATTGAAATTTGAATAACTTTGCTATTTTTGGCATCTCATTTACAGAAATGTCTAAAAATCAAATCGGCTTATAATATCAAATGATAGACCATATTAGTTATATTACGTTATTTTGTTTTAAATTCCCTTGAACACTTAAAACAATACGATAAGTTCAAAAATTTGTTCAACATTTGAGTTTTTAAATGAGGGGTGCCTAAAAAATCATTTAAAAATATTTAACAGGGATTTTCTATATGAATCTTATTAGTTTTATTAGACTCTTTAGAATTTAGAGGCTATACATATGTTATTGTACAAAAAAATCTCACATTTTTATACCCTATTCCCTCCTGTGGCACTTGTACAGTTTTGGAACCCCACCTCATACTTAAGCCACCTTTCTCAAACCACCTATTTCAATTTATTTATAGAAAATTATGACATTCACAGAAAATAAACAAAGTCCAGAGGCCCATACACATTAGACCTAGTTTATAAATCTGTCATGGGTTTTCTCCAATGTCTGTTTGGCGTAGCCCAGTGCTTCTCAAACTGTCAATCATAGCAACCTATTAATCTGAAGTTTCCTTGCATGGATGCCATGAATCATGAAATAGTAGACAATTTTTGTTATTTCATTTCATTTTTCATTCCAATGTGACAGCGCCAGATGGAGCAAAACCAGTAAATCATTTGAGTTAACCCAGGGCTGTGTTGTTATAGGCATTTAACTGTTGTGATTAGCTAAGCTAAATCGATAATGTTCACATTCACCAAAATGCTTGACTAATGTCATTCTTCCCATCTATACATAGCTTAAATTTGCAATTAGGTCATTTTTCACAATCGTGTCCATGTATTTTGAGATTATATCATTTTAATTACAAAAAATGTTCATAACCAGAAATTTTAATTACCATGTTACCCTAAGTAGAATTCAACTAAATTAATTATTTTAAAACCTAAAATCTAAAAACTAAGCAGTTCTTTAAAGTCCTCATTTCAATAATTTTAAAATCCTCATTTAATTTATCAAAAATTAAATCTCGTAAAAAAGCCTGCAGATTTTTAATAACAATTACATTCTATTTTTTTAAAAGATTTTTGCTACGGAGAAGCTAATTAATGATTTAGTAAACATTTACAAAAAAGTAATTTAAAACTTCAAGATTGCTTCAAAAAACATACTTGTTCCGTAACTCATCTTGAATTGAAGCTCCTCCATATCTCAATACATCCTTGCCAATTTGTCCTTTCCTCAAGTCCAAGTTTTCAGTTACTGTAATAACTATTGCATTGGTCTGAAATTGTTTTTTAAATTAAAATTATCTAAGTCTCAGATGGAAAAAGAACATTATTTGGTGATCAATACTTAAGGAATTATAACAAAGAGTAAGAGCATAATTAGAAGGTTTGAAATAAGTTTAGCAATATTGGTTGTCACACCTCACTAATTTATTCAAACCTCGGATTTGGTAAGTTGATCTTTCTTCACATCAACCTTGATTGGTCCAAATTTTGGCATTTCATTTTTCTGTTTTCTTGTATCTGTAAAACTTTTGCCATCTGAATAGAAATTTTTTAAGGACTTCACAATTTTTAAATTTTTTTTTAGGATTAAAGATAAATTGATACATTATTTCAATGTATAAATTGTAAAAAAATAAAAGACAGAACAAATTATTTGCATCTATATTTCCCAAAATTTAAATTCTGTCATGAAACTACCAAGCATTTTTTTAAATTTAATATTTTATCATTAAAAATGTAAATTTCTTTTATGCATTTTGCACTACCTGATTCAAGTCAAATAAAGGACTCAAAATATTGGTAAGAGACTTTTCTTCTGATAGTTTCATATTCTGGGTATTTACAATTCAAAATTAATAAAAAAACATTTCACATTCACAGCCATTACAAGACATGACAGCCATGTGTTAAGCAGACAGTAGTTAAAACCACTCACATATCTATAAAAATTTTGGTAGTTGATATTGAATATGATAATAAGGGGGAGAGACTGCAATCAGGTTAATGAAACAAAACAAACAATTTGTCAGCAAAAAGCCTGCATCAGTAAACAAACAAGAGTAAAAACAGAATTAATTTTTTTTAACTCTAAATACTTCTTCAATATAATTTATTGAACATGCACAGCTGAGTGGTGCAATTAGTTTTGAAATATATAAAGAGACTGGTAAATAAATTAATACACACAAACGCATGGGTAATGTATGGCCCTTATGTTGGCTTCCATTATTTTGACCCATGCCAACATGTAATTTTAATAATACTTATCATTTAAACCTTCTTATGAACACCATTGATCCAATTCAAAATCACCAACTTAAAAAAAACAACATACAAATGTTTCATTGTAGTAATAAAATCTGTAAATTTAACTTACGTTTATTTCCAAAGTCTTGGACTGCCCTTGGCTTATCTATCTTTAAATTCCAAACTGCTTCACATCTTTCCCTGATGTCTTCAACATTATCTCCCTTCGTGTCACAAAAAAATATTTTGCTTACTTGGCATGAAGAGCCCTCATCATCCAAAAATATCTTAACAGCTTTGAGCATTGCAGTTAGAACACCAACTTTACCAATTTTAAGCAGGTCTTAGAGAGAAATAACATAAAATTAGTTAAAATCTGACAAAAAAGAAGGTATGAATTTAAGAGAGGCAAAAAAAATGAAAATTATTTTGCTATTATTTCTAATTTATGGAAATTTAGAGAGATTCATTGTTGGCTTAAAAGAAAAGAAAAAATGTTATCATTATCAATCCAGCATTTAATTCAGGATTTAATTTTTTTTACTGCAAATGGAGATAGACTTGGGTTCTTTTTATTTTAATTTTTTTTTTTTAATTTAAAACATATTTTGTCTTTCAAACAAAGTCCACATTTCCTACAATGGCTAAAGGAGCAGCCCCAAAACAATTTCACTCTTGGCTTTTTAACTGGACAAAATCTTTTAATTTTTTTTATACTGAACCTCATTGTTATAAATTCTTTTACAAGCTGTTTTAACTTACCAATTATTACCATGAAAGGTATAGCAAGCGATTGAATTCCATGTTTTTTTGCCTCTCCTAGACAAAGCTGAAGCATTTCTTTAGCATCATCAAAATTTCCAGAAAAAGTTGTAGTTGCAGAATTGCAGTGAATAATTTTCCTAATATTTTTTAGATTACCAGCTGAAGTAATTTTCACTGTTGATGTAGGACACTTTTTCCAATCATCTTGAATTTTATTTCCACCTACAAAAATAAATTACAGTGTCAAAAGAAAACAATTCATAGAAAATAATGTCTTTCTTCAGGGAAATATTGTTAAGGCTTAAAAAATATAATACTGAATCCTGACACAATATTGAACCTTAATGTATAGAATGTGAGAAGTCTGTACATTGTAGAATGTGTTTTTAACGACATAATTACTTTCAAGAAAAGAAAGTGCTGTCAATAATGAGATTAAAAACTGTCGCTCAAAACTGTATCCCATCCATCAGAGTCGTCTAGTTACTTTTGAGGGTTCACCTACAATTTTTGTTTGTTTTAAACTTTCAAATATTTTCCATTCAATTTTTGCTACGTCACAACTTTAGACCCAATCAATTTATGAGGGGTTGCAGGGCCCAAGCATCAACTCTACCATCTTTTAGATTTGACTGAAACTTTATTAATAACATTTTTATTAAAAAAAATATTACAAATTTTCTTTAAAATTCATTTTTTATGCTCGGGTTGCATGCTGAATCTCAAAATCCAAAGCAAAGGTGTGAAAACAGAGAGGATCACTGTCATGGGCATGAGAATGAATCTTTGGGCCCAGTGGGAAACATACCCAGGTCCCTTGAGACCCTGATTTGTTATGAATTATTATTAAATATTGAGATGCTTATATCCATGGAAAATGCTGTGAGCCACCACTGCCTTAATCTTGCACTTAATGGACTCCAGATTTAATGCATGAGTAGGCTAATGATTGGAGCAAGAAATTTAAAAATAAAAAGAATATTATTTTGTTTTCTTTTACTGTGGCATCCTTGTTTTGCAGGGCTAATTAGGTTTAAATAGTTCGCAATGCATTGGCAGCTTTATCTCATACTATACACAGCTTCTAGCTCTATAAGAAAAGTTATTTTTTATTATTTCATTAGCTGAAGAATACTTTTTGATGATACGCTTGTTGTTTAAGTTATATTTCAGGTTTTCCCCATTCCTGTTTTTTATTTACATTTTATTAACCCTGATTTTTGTGTCTCTTGTTTATATATCTTTTCCGAAAACACTTATATTTTGTATGCTTTTATTGAACTTCAATCATTGTTCCTTATTTGGAAAAATTTTACATTAATATTATTTTGGTCACTAACATTGCTTCCATTTACCTCAATAAAACCCGAGAAACTTAAAAAACAACCACCTTTTCTCAAAATAAAAAAAAAGAAAAGAGTTGATACCTGCTTACCTCTAAATATTTCACATACTGATCTAATTTTGGCATCACTATACCGTTTTGAAATAACCCAAAAAATTAATAATTTTTCGGTTCATTATGGTTTTGAGAAGACATATCTTACATGTAGAATTTTAGAAGAGTTACCCTTTAAAATGTTTGAAAGGTCTATCTACTACATGATCAGTTTTCATTTCCATACATTAATGTCCTGAAAACCACATTCATTCTGTTGCATCTATCAGTATTCACCATATTTCCAAAGGAGTTAATGAGTAAAGAAAGTCGCAAGAGTAAATGCGTTGTACATCAAGCGAAAGTATGTTTTAAATTGTTTCAAAAAAAGGCCTTTCTCAACATTAGGATCATTCTATTCTTTAAAATGGTCCAACTGGTTTAAATGGCTGTCTGGATTTTACGCTGAAAAAACAATATTTGTTAACATACTAAAGAAAGACAATGAACTTTTGTCTTACTCTATAAATGTGTATTTTTTATACTTTTATTTTCTTCTTCTGGCTCATATATAAATATTGACAATTTACAATACTTTATTAACATACATTCAATGCATCATAATTTGATTTTCTGCTGAAAAATATTAATTTCCCAGCCTTGTTTAGTCTTAAGTAAGTTTTGACCCTCCTGAATTTCTGTCTACTTATAAATTGTGTATTTTAATACCTTTTAACTCAAATAAAATACAAAGATTTCAGTAAAACAATGCTGCTTTCAAAGAGGCTTTCACAAACAATACCATGAAACATGTTCAGATAATTGAATTTCAAACTTAAGACAAAATGATATAATTAAGAAAAAGATTATCACTTTTACAGATTTACTGATCTTACCTCTGGTTGAAATTGCTTTTCCAAGTGTACCATCAGTTAGAGGATTTGCATGAAATGGGTTTATTATGCCATCGACTGTTATGTCTAATATATCACCACAAGTGAAAATTATGTCACAGTTACCCAATTTACAAGAAGATGAGAAATTGATGCTGGTTGAAGAAACTGATTCAGTGTCATGTGGTTTGTTTCGTAAATCCACTTTTTCAAATTCAACTTCTCTGATCAAACAGCTGTTTAGTTGTTCAAATTCAGACGCTAATTTTTGACCTTCGAAGTCAGCAAGAAAATCTCTGATTCCAAAATAGTTGAGTTTAAAACCTTGAGCTGCAACTTTGTCTCTGTTGAAAAAAATAGACCCAAATAAATTGTGATTTATGCTTTATCATGGTATAGCCCAATAAATAAAGAATTTACATTTAAATTTAAGTAATAAATTGGATTGAGAAGATTTATGGCATTTATAGCAATTAACTGAATAAACTAACAAGATTTTAAATATTTAAATTTTTAAAGCAAACATTTAATAATTAATTTAGACAATTTTGGGTAGACTACAGCTTTTTTTAATCATGATCTAAACACATAGAAACATAACTGATTTTAGATGGAAAAAATTAACATCATAAGAGAAAACGAATCAAAATTAAATTCTGTAATATGAAATTATCAAAACTTTATTAGGACAATGATTTAAAAAATTGTATTAGCCATTATGCAATAAATATTATTTTTAAACAAGGATTAATCCGTGTGTTTTGTATTAGATCTAATAGTACTGAATGAAAAAAAAAGCGGCCAGGCAGCAAGCTTCATACATGACGTCTGAACTGAAGTAAATAGATGGATTTTTTGTTTGTTTAGTGGAGGTGGCTATTATTTGGTTTTGCTATTGCTCGTATTCCGCTGTCACACAGCGAACTTATTGTGTAACATCTGAACTCTGCTAAATAGGTTGCTATTTTCGTTATACTGCGACTGTTGTTTCATAAGTCTTTGTTATGAAATGAACGACAGTATCTTCTCTGTCAACAGGTTTTTGTATAAAGTCATCTTTATTCCGGATCCAGCAAATGGCTTTTCCTATCAGTGAGTTATCTCTTGACACAAATGATTGGCCAGGCAATGGACTCTCTCTACAACAAAGGGCAGTAGATTTCATTGTATTTTATAGAAAATGAAAGGGTAAATCTTTTTGTAACACTTGGACCTCATGGGTGTCAAAATACCCGGACCTGGTGTAAAAAAAAAAATTGCACCCAGTTAAGCCCTCATATTATGTAATGTAAAAAAACTGAGATGTTCAAGTTATATATTAAATTTATTTGATGCAAAAATAATACTGTAAGTTACAGTGACCGTAAGAAAACTAACTTTTGAGTGCTTATACATACCCGGTATTAAATTTTAAACAAACTAGCAAATTGTTTAGGAGAAAAAGTAAAGACCCTGGCCCAAACATAAAACTTATTCAGTTAATAATGTTTTTGGAAATTATAATTAGTACAGAAAAAACTACAAGTAAACTATTTAGAAATTCTTTTTATAAAGCTCTCAAATTGTATTAATAATATGTCAAGAGCCCTAAATGTTGATCATCTACATTGATGACCTAATTTATTGTTTTGAGATTATTTTAGGAAAGCTTTCTTTGTATAAGCAACAATCCACACATTGTTAGAAATAAGCTTAGAAATAGCATCAGTAAATTCAACATTTCCATAAAGCTTCTTTAAGCTTTAAAAGTAAAAAAATTTACTGTAATCCAATTATTGAATACTTCCAATCAATTTTTGATGTTGTCAGCTGGCATTCTTAAACTTTTTATTTCCAATTAAATTTAGACGCATAGAAAGAAAAACCACACAGGGTCTTAAGAAAATATGCAGGATCTTGAAACTTAATTTTCATGTGGATAACCAAGAGCTTCCGAGAATTTGCTAATATTTCATTTTACTGACACTTTAGGGTGGTCCAGAGTCGAAGCAGCAAAAACTGAAAACAATGTTTAAGACTATTAAGAGTTTCAAGAACTCGATGCAAAATTTATTTTCAGAAAAAAAGATTGCGGCCCACACAAATTTAAAAAACGGTGTGTATGTTATAGTCAAAGTGAAAATATAGGAATTTTCTTATTTACTATAAATAAAAATATTTAGAATACCTCATTTTATCCATACCATCACTTTCTCAATTTAAATTAAGTATCCTACATTTTGATACAATTAGTCAATGAGACCCAGATGGCAAATATAATTAATTATTTATTTCGCTATTTGGATTGAAATTTTAAAGATAGCATTTCCATCAGATATCATCATTAATACCTCAGGTAATGTTGATATTAAAGCAAGCATTTACAAAATGTAATCTCATATAAAATTACAATTATAAAATCATAAATTACTTAACTTTCATATCTTTTCCCCATTTTTTTTAAAGCAGAAAAAAAAATTATGTTGTATTCAATAAAGTAATAATCATATTGGTTCTGAAAATGTTAAGTTGCATAAAGATGCTAACTCAGTTGCTCAAGGTACAAAATATATAAAAATTGATGGATGGCTTTTTTTTAACAATAGTACCAGTACATTTAAAATAATAATGTTTTTGTTTGTTTTAAGTAATCAACTGATATTAAAATTTAATTTTTTATTTTTTTTAAACCTAATGTCACAAAAATTGATGATAAAGTCATGGTGATAATAATAATTATAATCCATCAACTAATCTATTAAATTACCTTAAACAAGAAAGTGCATTTACTCCATATGTAGTCCCATCTTCAGACCCTTGTAAAACAATTTTTTCTTTACAAATATCCACTGATATACCCTGTGTGCTCATGTCATTATGAAACTTGTTGTACTCCTCTAGCAAAAATCTTTGAATAAATTCCTGCTCTTCTGTTGATATCATAAAATGTTCAGTGTGGATCTGATTTTCCTCCATAAATTTCTCCACTGCATCAATGATTTCATACATACATTTACGGAGTGCAACAATAAGAATATTGTTATTCCTAGGTTCAAGTCTAACTACAGCACAAGCTTTGCTATCTTTGTTTCCGCATAATTTGGTGATGAGCTCTGAGCCTTTTGGAGACTGAAAAATTGGAAATGCTTTACCAATGGGTTTTTCTTTCACCTCAATTTGTTTTTTCACCAAGGCAATATATTCAGTAGAACTGCTTGAAATGTTTGCAGGAAAACAGTGCAATATCACATTATCACCTTTGCTCTCTAGAAATGCAGCATGTTGTTTCTTTGATAACTTTTTGTTGATGCAATTTCTGACACCCAAGTTTTTCAGAAGGTCTATAGCTACAGGGTGCAAATGTTTCTCATTTAGTAATGTCTTTTCAAGATGTTTTATTTTTTCGATAAGACTGTTTTTAGCATCCTTAATATTTTCTTCAGAGCCTCTTATTATCATATTTTCACCATTGAAGCTTGTCTCAACATTTATGTCTTTAAAGAAGTTTAGGGTGTTAAGGATTTCCTTTTCATGTTCCTTCAGAGGAAGGGACTCCTGAATTATGGATGAATTTTTGTCATTGTCTATTTTATTGCTGTCATCACTCTTCTTGTTAATTTCTTGATCCGCTTTAGCTGCTGCATAGTCCTGTTTGTTCTTAACTTTCCCTTTCTTTTCAGTTTGACTCTTATTTTTGTTTTGTTTTAATTCATTCTTAACGTCTTCTTCAGGTGTTGTATGCTTTTCAAGACTATGACTCTTTTTCTTTTTAATCCTTTTCGCTCCTTTTTCTTCTTCTTCAGTTGTGGGATCCTGCTCTTTAATTTGACTCTTCTTCTTTTTTAATGTCTTCTCACCTTCTTCATCTTCTTTTTCAGATGTTGAATGTTTCTCTTTAATTTTAATTTTCTTCTTTTTTAATTTCTTTTTTCCTTCTTCTTCTTCAGATGTTTCTTGTTGGTCTTTAATTCGATTCTTCTTCTTGTCCATTTTCTTCTCTCCTTCATCTTTACATGTTGCTTGCTGATCTTTAATCTTACTCCTCTTCTTTTTTAATTTCTTCTCTCCTCCTTCTTCTTCAGATGATGACTCTTGTTCTTTAATCTGACTCTTCTTCTTTTTTAATTTCTTCTCCTCTGCTTCTTCTTCAGATGATGACTCTTGTTCTTTAATCTGACTCTTCTTCTTTTTATGTCTCTTTTCTCCTCCTTCTTCTTCAGATGAGAATAGAGGTTCTTTTATTTGAGTCTTCTTCTTTTTATATTTATTTTTCTTTCCTTCTTCTTCAGATGTTGCATCAATTTCTTTCTGTTTGTTAACCTTACTTTCTTTATCTCTGCTACTCTTCTTCATTTTGTTTAACATTTGTTGAGTGCTTTCTTTATTGTTTTGAATGGTATTTTCAACACTATCTTCATCCCCAAATTTCATTGAAAATTTTGATGTAACTTCTGATCTAGTTTTCTGACAAAGTTTTGTGGGCTTTTTAGTGCTTTCAAAATGTTTTTCATAAGCTTCAGTGGTGAGACAATAGTGAAAGTAGTCAATTTTTAATTTTTTGCCTTCAAGTTCATGTCTTGATTTACTCAAAATAATTTTTATTGCTGCAGAGATGGAAATGACATATTTTACTTTTTCACGACAACAAATTCAATAAAAATAATATTATGCTTTTGAAATCAAAAAACATTATTATTCTGCAGTTAAGAGCTGCCAGTTGACTTTTTAGCATTCCTTTAAAATAAATAAAAAATTTAATAATTTTCTTTCATTCCTGTAATTCTGAGTGTGAACACAACATTTAAAAATTGATTATTTCGAATGCTTTGAACAAAAAAAATTTAAATTACATATCTAAATTTGAGTACCAGTATTCTACCTAATTTGTTAACATATTTTATAGAGAGATCAAAAATTATAAAAATAAAATGCATTGCGATGAATTACATGTGCACTTACATTAAAATAACCATATTGTTATACAGAGTTATTATTTATAATATTATAAGCCTGTAAGAATTACATTTTCAGCTTATAAAAGATGCTTCTTAACTAGCATTTTTGTTATGATGCCCAGATCCATCCTAATTGAAAATTTATGTTTAAAAACATATAAAAGTATACATAAATTATTTGTATTAAAGGTAAATTTTAGTTTTAGGCCCCATCTACAACCTCACCTTCTAAATTTATGAAATTTGCAACAGCTTTTTGAGGACTAATTCTTTCAATAGGGGGTATCAATAGCCCAGGACTTCCCCCACTTCTTTTACTAGTCAAATAACGTTCAATGGTGCCATCATCAGTTTTGCTAGAGAGACCAGTAATTAAAATGTGGTTGCTTATCTCCACTGGTGCAGCAATTAGGTGAACTCCAGAGAATTCAAAAGAACATTTCCAGATCATTTTGGCCAGATTTGCTGAAAAGTAATTGTTAATAGATATAGGCCTATCATCTATTTCAATTATAGAAAATGAAATTTAATTTTAATAAATAAGGGAACAAAATATCTGAAACATTATTATTTCTCATTCAAATCTTTTAGTTCAATCACAAATATGTGTATAGGGAATAACTGAAAATGACTTTAACTATCTGAAGGAAGTAGTGGAACAAGGTGTGTTGGAGCTTGAAATGAACAGACAGGACATTAAAGGAGAACATTTCAGCTAAGACCCTTCCTCAGCAGACAGGACAAAACAAGAAACGTCTCCTTTTACTGTCCTGCCTGTTCGTTACAAGCTTCAACATAACGTATTCCACTTGTTCCACTTTTTCCATCACACAACACGAACGCAGACCTTCATTTATTATCCTTTATGTGTCTGACTCGTTAACGAAACTTTAATCAAACTATAACAAACTAGAGTATGTAGAAAATGTTGTTATAGCTATAAGAAAAAAACTTTAAAGGCGTGACAAATTTAAAAGTGGGGAGTTGGGGGAAGCAAATATGGAAAAAATAATCAACAGATTAAAAACAACAAACATTTAATACCTCGCTCACACTGCTCTTTGCTCAATTTAACAATCAAAGATCTAGGTTCATCATATTGTAAAATTTCTACCACATCAGGTTTCAAGCGTTTAGACAAACGAAGCTTCAATTTAGATTTGTCGGTTGAGGACTCAAAGCTGTATCCATGAACAGCAATTAGATTTTTGTGCCAGTTGAAGTCTTTCTCACTGGCTAGAGTAACTGCAGCGATATTACTCTTCTCATCATGTTTTACACGACGAAGTGCTCTGGCATCTACAGTTTTATCAAATGAAAATGACAAATAAATTATTAATTTAATTGTTGAAAAATTGTTTGATTTCAAATTACAGCATTACAATACCATAATTAACATATTTTAAAATGATTCAACACGGAAAATAAAATTAATAATATGAAATAATTAGAGAAAAAAAATCAGAATAAGTGAAACTCAATGAGCATGGTCTAATTTTTAGATGTAGAGGGTTATTGAGTAATTTTAGTTTAAAATTAAAATGATCACATTATGATGATTAACTTACAGCTAATTTTTTAATTTAAAAAAAAAACTCTTGTAAAAGTTTCATTCAACAAACCTTTAGCCTCTTTAAATGTCACAAACAGATGTTTTCTCATGCCATCTATCATAATGCTGCTTTCAATAAATTGCCCTTCACTGATTGACTCATCTTCCAAATACAATGAGTAAAAATCTTTCGACTTTGTCACATCAATTATGTTAAATTTTATAGTTCTTTCAGCTCTTTCAGCTGGACTGAGTTCCTTGTCACTTTCATTATCATCAGTGTCATCACCACATTCATTGCTATCGTCTCCACTTTCAGATTGGGATGATTCCGTTTTTTTAGCACTTATTTCAGATTCAGTTTGAGTATTTGTATTACCTTCTTTCAAATTAATTTTACTGGATGTATTTGGCCTTCTGAGTGCAGCATCTTCAAGGTCAGAGGAGGATTCTACATCTTTCTGCTTATTGGATTCTTTTTTCAATGAATGTGACTTTCTGTTTTTTGAGGTTTTCTCTTCAGTCTCTGAGCTTTCAGACTCTGAAATCTCAGACTCAGAGCTCTCAGACTCTGAGTTCTCAGCCTCTGAGCTATCAGTCAAACTTTGTCTCCTAACAGTTTTGGGCAAACTTTTTGATTTGCCACTGGTTTTATTTGCTTCTGTTTGACTTGATTTAGGTTTATTTAAATGACTCTTTTTCTTCGATGTACTCGTAGATTTTCCACCTTTTAATCTGTAGATTGCCACCTTATGTCCCTCAATGGTTAAATGATCACCTCTGTCAAAAATTATGTCAACGGCTGAAAAATAGTTTGAGAATTAAATATTAAAGTTGTAGCTAGAGACAAGGAATATGTTTTTAATTTATGAGTGAACAATTTAAAAAATGTACAAAAATAAAAATTTGTTATCATTTGACTAAGTAAAATATTAAGTTAAAAGAACAATTGGATGGGATATAACTTAAAAATTATTTGCTGATTTTTTTTAGAAAGAGATTTCATCTAAATTTCTCAACATGGGTCATTTGCCCCTCCCCCGGCCCGGGATAATCATTAAGAAAAATAAGCACATACTTAGGGCATCAGGAGACTAAAAATACAATAAAAAATTAAGACTTATTAAAATAAATAAAAATCAAGACTTATATAACATTAAAAATAATCTAGTATTTAAAAATTAGCAAATTTGATGATAGATTTTTATTTTTTATTGATGGCGCAGTCTTTCCACATCCCTGGCTACTATTATGTAATGCAGAAACAGGGCTGGCAATACCATAAAGTGAACCAGGTCAGAAGATTTAAGATGACTGCAATACTGATGACACAGGATCACTTAGATTCCACAATCAATGTAAAAGAAAATATCTTAATCGTCCTAATATCTTAAAAGTGTTAGGGACTTGAGTGTATAGTGTGATTGCGTGTTGGTTTGAGATTATGTGTGTTGTTTTATCTGTTATTCTTAGTATCTTGTGACGTATTGTGTAGAAAGGGATGTGACATAATAGTATGGTAGATGGTTGTAGAGTGTTGTTCTTTTGAGTACGGAAATGGCAGTTGAAGACTTAGTTGGATGAATAAAGATATTTTATACAAGAATTTATAGTTTTGAAGTGTTTATAATAAACCCCTAGATAACGAAGCCAACAAACCTATTAACTAAGAAGAGGTTTGTAGCAAAAAGCAATGAGATTTTCAATACTAAATGATATGAAACAAAAATGTAACAGTATCGATATTATCATTTGAAAGTAAAATGTATTTTCAGGGTTATGAAAAGCTGATTAGTGCATACTGCAGCATACTCAGATGACAGTAATATTTTAGCAGAACTTCACGACTTCAGTGTCTTCAGCAGTTTCATTCTTATTTGCAGCATAAATTTATTGCAAGAAAAATTGCAAAAACCAAATTGACTCCTGCTAAACTTTATCAAACTAATAGTAGAAGACAATATTGAGTGTGCCTTTCCAAAGGTTGATATCAAATTCCACACATTGTTAACACAATAATTGAAATAGTTGTAACTGATTTCTCAGCAGAGTCAGAGTGTTCATTTTCTCAGTTATACATACAACAATGCAGGCTTCATGATTTATCTCTACTACTACTACTTAGTGTAGAAGCTGTGGTGTCACCCAGTGTGGTAACTCAGTGTCCCTCCAGACATCTATAGTATTGTCCTCCAAGTCTGTCTGCTCTGGTGGCACCATGGTCTTTAACTTGCATCTATGAGTTGAAACCGAATCTTGTAAGCTCTTTCGAAATTGCAATATTCCGATGCTTCCGGTGGGACATACCAATCTAAATTGAGATTTGTGTTCTACAGTTTTATATACCCGGTTTGTAAAGTTCAGGTATTTCAAATCTGTTCTTCATGCAAACACAAACCCCAACCAACCGATCCAGGAAATAATCTCGGGAAACAATAAACTGATGAAGTGTAAGTGTAATCTATTTAGGATTAATCATTAAGTTTAGTTTAGAATTTATGAGGCAGACACCTTATTAAAAGATATACCTTCACTGTCACAGAAGGTGACGACAGCACTGCGTTCTTCTCTGTCAAGATTAATCCTTTCAACCGGGCCACCACCCCTACGTTTCTTATTGGATAGGATGGTCCTCAATTGGTCCTCAGTAATGTCAGGTGGAAGGTCTTTTATTTGGAGTTGTTTTACTTCTTCCCCCATCTCAGTTCAGTGCTGTATGGAAAATTTTAAAAAAAAGAGATTTTTATTAGTAATGAATTCAAATTTAATGAATTTTACAAATGAACATTTTATTTCAAATTTTTTAAAGCTGATAAGCTGCTAAGGGGCCGTCCATAAAGTACGTCACGCTATTTTTGACCATTTTTACATCTCCCTCCCCGCCTCCGTCACAAACTGTCACAAAGCTCGGAACCCCCCCCCTTCCCCCCCTTCCCCCCCCCCAAGTACGTCACACGTTCAGAAAACAATTATTTTAAAATTGACACCTAATTACAATTTAATCTAAAATACACTTCACTGTTAAACTGTATTAAAATATAAAATGTCCACTTAAAAGAATTATCACATTATCAAAATGACTTTAATAGTAGAATAGTTAATTGTCAAAAGTTGTCACAAGTATTCATTGAATCAGTATCTCAATCTAGATTGAATTTGAAAACAAAAATTGCAAAAATTAGACTCAACAATTATATAATACACATCATTTATCTGCTGCCTTTTCATTTACAAAAGGTGAGGTCAAGTTTTAGATAATTTCCGATTATGCAATCTTTTTACACAGGCTAAGAAGTAAATTAGCGAAACTTGACCTCACCCAGTAATTAAATTATAAAAAGGAAACAAAACAATTTGACTATAAAAAGACTAGATTGAAAAATTATGTGACAAACTCTTGTGCTATATTGAATCTGTTTATTATGGGCCTGTGAATTATGTTAATTCAAAAATATTCACTGGACATCATCCATCCATGGTGAAGTGAATTGTCGTCCATAGTTACGACTGGCATCAATATTTCATCATCATCTTTTCCTGGAAGGATAATTGCAGACAGATCAACTTCATCCTCATATAGCCACTCAACATCCTTTGAATGTGCATTTTCTCTTCTGGCAATAACTGCCATGAGTTCTCTTCTCCTTCTAGCAGCGATTCTCAAAGGACTGATGCGTTTTATCTAAGTTGATTCTGGAACAGTTTGGGTTGGCACATTCTCCCGAGCCCGAGCTCTGTGTTGTCCTGCATGTTTCTTCGACATTGTTTGTGAGGCAAATTATAAGTGACATACTTTGCAAATTCGATCAAGTAAGCTGGTCTGCAAAGATGGACAGTAAAGATAATATGGTTGTACTTTGAAAACTCCTGTTGATCTCGGCAAGGCTATACATAAAACAAGGCTTCGCAACAGCATACTAGCGCTCCTATAAGCGAGAGGAATCGTGAACAACACATTCAGGAGATACGCATTCCATGCTATTTTGATATACCGTAAAACTAATTCAAATGTTTTACAAAATTTTTGAACATTATTTTTAAAGCTATTAAATTCTACTAAAAAAATAAATTAGAAATTTAAAAAAAAAAAAAAAAAAAAAAAAAAAAAAAAAAAAAAAAAAAAAAAAAAAAAAAAATTGTGACGTCACACATGGCCTTACCTCCCTCCCCCCGTCACAAACTGTCACACTTTCTTTTTATAGTCATAGTAACAAAAAGCACCGAGTTTAATCATGAAAATCAAATGTAAGGGCTTTACATTTATAGAGTATAACAGTGACAGCTCGGTGTATCGTAAACACGGGCAGTAGCCCGGGGCGCCATGTACTTAGGGCGCTTGTCACAGAACGGTTGTTACGAAGGAGGGCTCCGGTCCTGACTTACCACGAACTGTGTTGACTAAGTAGTGGTCAGTACAGGACCGCTCCTCTCTGTGATTTATATGGTGGGTGTCTAGGCGTTGAGACAGACAAAAGCACAACGTAGACTTGGACGAAATGCAACAACTCAAACTCCAGGTGTCCAACGATAATGAAAGTATGTTTATTTCTAAGATATAAGTTTCTTCTATCATCTGTCGTCTTCTGGTCTCTAGCAAGTATTCCTTAACAACTGCTCAGTTCTATCGTAGCTCTTTTCTCTCTCTTCCTCAACTAATCCGTAGTTCTTCTCTATCTTCCTCAACTAACTACTGTCGCTCCTTTCCCTCTTCCTCAACTCGTCGTACCTCTGTTCCCTCTCCCTCAACTCACTTAACTCAGTGAAAGCTCCCTCTTATATGTGGTTCTCTACCCCCCATAGGTGGTCCAGGAATGCTATCTATAAACACACCCATGCCCTCTAATTTCCGGTCAATTAGACCTTCCCATTGTTAACCCAGAAATTATCATGCGAAGTCTGGAAAACCCGAACATACTATTATCCAAAGAAACAATCCCCCACTATATCAAGATGTGAGAGTCTATTAACCTTAACTTAACCCCATTAACAGCAGTTTCCTTCCATCCTATAAGTTACCTCAACAACAATGGAGCTCTGTCCTGTACCCCCGCCCCAGTCATTTATGACAGCGCTATCAACGACCCTCCTAAATAAGAAAAGGTTAATGCATGTGGGCGCCATGAAGAAACTTAATCTTGGTGCAAAATGTTTGACTGCCATTCTACATAAATCATATGTTTGTGCATATGAAGTGGCGGCAAAAGTCGCCGCTGACAAAGGCAGCAGCACTAATAAATTGATTTAATTTAAGAAAAGATCAAAATAATATTCTTTTATTGATCTAAATAAAATATATATTTTTTTTTAAATTATATTTTTATATAGTCCTTTTCAGCACATAAATGAATATATACTTAAACCAAGAAAATTTTACAACGATAACAAATTAAACGCAATACATCTGAAGTATTTCTTAAGTGACTTAAGCATCAAAATCAGCCATAAATTAACTTCTTTAGTGACAATTATGACGTAATTATTGATCATTTAGATATGGTATTCGCTGGGGTGGGGGCACACTGGCACTGGTAAATACATACAGACTCTGGAACCAAAGTATGTGTATATCTTTCAGCTTAAATATAAGAGGAAGGATGCGCCCTGATCCCGCTGATCTTAGAAAGCTGTGGTGAATAATTAACAATGGTGTGATGTATTATCCAAAATTTTACTTTTTTTTTAGAGCAGAGCCGTCAAGAGGGCGTGGCAATCTATGACGGTGCAGGAGGCCTCATATAATTAAAGGACCCAAAGTTCGTTGTGAAAATACCGAACTATAATATTTTAATGCAAGCTGTATAAAACTTAAAAGCGAAAAGTGGTTCATAGGTGGGCTTCCAAAAGTCGCGAGACGGCTCTGATAAAAGATATTTACTTCGATAGGCATACGTAAACTTTTGTGTCTGTACAACATAACGAAGTATGTTAAAACGATAAAATCATGTAAACGGTTATTGATTTTCACCAAACGACAGCCTATTCCTCTAAACATATCCAGAATTTTCAAAATTATTCATTTATAAATATTATGAGACTTTCAAAATAATGAAAGTTGGTTAAATGTATAAAAAAATATGTATCTGACAATACCGCACGCTGGATGGGTTCAGCTGAAATTGAGAAACACCGGTGATAGGCAGGGCCAGATTAAGGCTCTTTAGATGCCCTAAGCCAGGGGTCTCAAACTTTTTAAACAAGGGGCCGGAGCAGTTTCCTCAGACATCGTCGAGGGCCGCAATATGGTTTGAAAAAATGTGATGGAATATGCATACTGTACATATCTCATTAGCAAGGGGGAGGGGCGGGAAGAAAGGGACTTGAAGAAAAAAAAACATATTTAAAATGTAGAAAAACAACGACGACAACTCTGTCCAACAGAAAGTTAAGAGTATTTAAAACGAACATTTGACAAGTGATATAATCAATGTCTTGTTTCATATGTGTCGCTGCTAGCGAGGCACCTTGATGGC
>CAXITT010000013.1:843701-866890 GCA_964033795.1 Lymnaea stagnalis | reverse complement strand
GGGGGGGGGCAGTACCAGCAGTGCCAGTTGATTTATTGTTGGACATATTTTTGCTCCGGGGGGGTGGGGAGGGGGCACTTGGCTTTCCCCGGGGGGCAGTCTCCTCCAGGAGATATAGCTGAAAGAAACCCTGATCGCCAATAAAGTCTTCGCGGGCCGCATGTCAATCTACAATGTGATTACATCTGGACTATCAAATACATTAATCACTAAAGAAACGATCTACAGAATTGTTGATTTCTTGATAACGACATAAGTCTCAAATGATGATAACTCGTCTACACTTGTCACCACACACATTCATAAATTGGATAGATTTTAATTGAGATATAACTTTATTGTATCTTAAAAGGTGCCGGTCACTGTCACCTCAATCGACGGCGGTGGAGGAGCTGAAATAAAGGACGCCGACAGATTGTTCCCAAGCGTAACTGGTGGATGGTTTTTTGCGGGGACGTGCCAACACCCAAGAAAATGTTGGGTATATTCAAAATGAATTGATGCATTGTTGCTCATTCCTGAATATAGTTTGCATCATTCTATACTTAAAAGTCATTGGTTTGAAATGTTCGCTAATTCCAAGAAGGAATATGGACACAAGTTAAATGTAGAAAAAAGTTCATTTGTGATACAACCAGAGGATCGCAATATTTTACGTTGGGCCGTAGTTGTCCCCAATGCGCACGTGGGCCTACCCCACCCCCTTTAAATTTAAATGTTTTTGCCTCTGCTTATTATTATTTAATTTTTTAAAGATGTCGTATGTTATTTCAATATTTACCTAAGTAGCACACAGGTACGAGGCATTAAAGCTATATAGATACACAGGCATTTAATAAAATGCTTAGGTAATTTAAGGTAAGCAATGCGTATTTCTTAACTTGAACAAAATATGTAGGCTTCTATAGATTAAATTTCCTACAACATATATTCTTTCGTTATATTTCGAGTGTCACAGTATTTTAACTATAGCATGATTAATTAAAGAACACATAAATAATCATAAAAATATCTATTAAATTTGTTAGAAATGAAAGTACGATATTAGTACCAATAAAAATAATATATTTATTTACAATTTACAAAGTTCAAGTATTCTGTAACCCCCGTCCATTAGTTTTACCTCACTCTTACCTGATGGAAAGTTTTGAAAAGCCTCATAAAATAAAATAAAGCTTACAATTTAGCTCTAAAGCTCAAAGAAAGTTAGCACCTTACCTTGAAACTGAAAACACTAACTCCAAAATGTGGCATATTTGATAACTAACCAGATGATTCCTAGAAAGAAAAACAAGTCAACTTTGGGAATTCCCACACTTAAGTTTTTAGAATTTTCAGTTAGCCTTTGACTTTGTGTTATCTTACGGCAACGATGATTCTAGCAAGGCTTGCTTATAACACCTATAGGTTTAGGCTATATAACATATATCGTTTTCTTACTATTTGCCTTATTTTATTAGCTTTGGCTTTGGACAGTGCAAAGGCCAATCACAATGTTTTTCTAGATTTCAATTATAAATTCAAATTGATAGAAAAATGTATTTTTAAAATATTTGACAGCATCTGTATTCTTCATGACCTTAAATTTAAATAAATTTAAATAAATTCTGTATGGGCAACAAACAAAAAAATAGATGCGCACAAATTAAATGAAAATGCTATCATTACAAGATAAATAAAAATGCAAGTTTATTTTCTGCACTATTTTATTTTCCAGTTGTTCTAAAAAGAAAACCATTTAGGCCAATTTATTTTTAAAACATTGGTCACATTTTTAAAGTATCCTTTAATCGGCCCTCGGTACCGTTTATTTGGCAATTAAGGTTTACTTCATAACTCTAACCATAAGGCCTACACCTAATTCTTACACTTGAATGAAGTAAGTGTCTATTAAAAAAAGTTTAGAAAAAAAAATAAATCAAAACGCTATTTATTTTTTATTATTCTTATCACGAAATCTTTGCACATTCTGTGACGTTTTGTTATATTTAAACAGTCTTATGTCTTTGGTCATTAGGTGAAAAGCAGTCAACCTCTGAATTTTAGATATATTTATATATATATATATATATATATATATATATATATATATATATATATTATATATATATATATTTTTTTTTTTTTATATTATATCTACACAGTATAGACTAACTCTATATTTATTTGTTTATTTTAACGTTTTATGTAAAACACATTTTTTTAATATATATTATATATATATATATATATATATATATATATATATATATATTATATATAGATATATTTTTTTCTATTTAAATTAAAGCTACACAGTATGGACTAACTCTATATTTATTTGTTTATTCAAACGTTTCATGCAACAAACATTTTTTTAAAGTATATGCGGCATATTATGCCTTAAACTAAACTTAAATAGTCGTTTGTTATAGTTTAATCAATAATCGAGCACTATTTTTCATATTTGATGAAAGTTTTAAATAGAAATGAATTAAACGCTTTAAAGATTTGAGATCCACTCAGATACAAGTGAATGTGTGACTGTCATTTTTATTGCTGATGCTGTTACTGAACAAATAAAATGGGAAATGAGCGTTTTTTTGAAATTCTAGGGAAAAGTTGAAATATTTATCATGATTTGGAAATTCCAAATACTGAACAAAAGAAATCGGGTTTTCAAAGTGTTCTATATTTAATTTAAATGCAAAAGTCTATAGGCATTGACGGCATCTTCATTTAATGTGTTCGCATCTATTTTTGCATGATGCATTAAGCAGTGGTCTATAAACACGATAACTTGGTTTTTGTAATAAGGCCCGTCGCTAAGAGGGTGCGGGGTCTTCGGCAAACTAAATTTTGCGGGGCCTTTGACATTATGTACCCCCGGTCGATCTGACATTTAGCCACGTCATAGTCACACCGGGTCCTACAGTAGCCTACTGTTCATAATGGGTCACGCCATACAAGGTATTTGGTTCACTTTGTTAGTTTTAGAATATTCTACATTTTATCTAACGAGAGAACTTAAAGGCGAAACTTTCGCCGAAAGAAACAAAGCTTGGCTAATGA
The DNA here is from genome assembly GCA_964033795.1 of Lymnaea stagnalis. Classification (NCBI taxonomy): domain Eukaryota; kingdom Metazoa; phylum Mollusca; class Gastropoda; family Lymnaeidae; genus Lymnaea; species Lymnaea stagnalis. Next base: position 863,839 of record CAXITT010000013.1, on the reverse strand, counting down.
TGCTGGAAAGGGGGACAAGAAGAACGCGACAAAATATTCATTTCACTTAATGTAACTTAAATCCTAACTAAACTAATGGCAAGGAAACTGGAAAAGTTTGCTGAACAGATCCTTGGGGACTATGAATGCGGATTCCTTCAGAATATATCAATCAGAGATACCATCTTTACTATCAGATGTCTCCTGGAGAAATACTACGAATACAACATCAACATAAACCAATTATATGTTGACTACAAAAACGATTATGATGGCGCCACAGACAGAAAATATCTGTATGATGCTCTAAAGGAAATTGAATTCCCTAAAATCTTACCCGGCTCATAAATATGAAGATGGCTAACTCCAAACTCCAAAAGTATAATCAAAGTACAGGTAGAGTACTCGAGGGAGTCCCAACTAATCAGGGCCCCAGAAAGGATACTCACCATATGTGGATAGATGGATGGATGGATGATATACATCATGTATCCTGTGTAATGTGAGGTTATAAAAAGTCATTAGAGGCATATATATGTCATCACCAGTGGAACCATTAGAAACTACCCGAGAGGCCACTTTCAAATATCTAGGAGCTACTATTACTATAAATGAACACAATGAAATAAAGACAAAGAGAAAAGAAAGGCTAACAACAGAAAACGGTTCTTATTTAAGCAGGCAACATTTCTTATTTTAACCTACAAAAGTAACTTGGTAGCAAAAACGTCTCAAAGAGAACAAGGAAGGCATTATACAACACTATCATAAGACCTGTTGTAATTTACGCAAGTGAGAGTTGGTCCCTTACCAGAAAAGCAGATGACCTGCTCAATACATGGAAGAGGAAAATCCTCATGAAAATATTATACGATCAATGATGGATTGGAGAATCCGTACAAACCAAGAAATGGTTCAATTTTATGAAGATCCACCCACAGTCGCAACAATTAAAAAAGACAGACTGCCCTGGACAGGACACCTTGAGAGGACTCCGGATTGTGGGGCAGCAAACCTTGATCTACAGGCATAAACTTATGGGCCGACGATTCACCGGTCGATCAAGATAGAGATGGACCGACGATGTAGAGAAGGACTTACATCAGCTGGAGGTTCGCGCATGGCAGCGGAAAGCCATGGATCGATCCGAATGGAATGATGTTGTGGGGAAGGCCAGGACCCTACATAGGCAGTAGCACCACTGACCATGATAATGAAGTGGTCATTACCGATGCAAATCCTTCGTCTCTGTATAGGTGTAGAAACGGATTAGACTTTGGACATATCAGTTTACATCAAGTTGCATGGTCTGCAAGAGCTTGCTGAAGGTTTGATATCAAACAGGACGTCATATAGGGTACCACGTGACCAAAACAGCAATAATTCGAAAATCCCCAGCTCCAGCTACACGACTGAATTTAGTGAATTCACGCTATTTAGCTTGGAGGGATGGTCCATGAAAATGATAGACTGCATGGTCATATGAATATCTTGACCTCCGACCATTGTTTTAACTAGAAATTACGAATTAGGCACTCGGTGAAGGTTTTCACATATTTTCACAAATGAATACCGGTACACAAAGATGAATTTCATCCATGAATCTGCTCAAAGATTGGCCTTAAGTCAAAGAAGTGGTAAAGCCGATCTGTTTCTGACTGAGAATTTCATCTACATCCGTTGTTATATTGAGTGATAGTGGGGTAATGTCTCGCCTGTTGTAGCAATCTAAATGACTCAGTTAGGGATCCCGAACACTGTCTGTACAATTTTATGGTGCCGATGCATTAGTCTGTGTTAAGCACTGTTAGCTTATTGTTTTCGTGTGTGATCACCAATTTTTACACATTTTGTATTCAGACAGTATTCATATTTTTTTTTAATGTGCAAAGTGTAATAACCGGTACTAAAATGTCTTCGAAGAAAAAGCTACAAGAAGACAATCATAGGAGAGAAAAAATAACTGTTGAAATGAAACGTAAAATCAATGAAAAGCGAGAACAAGGTGTGAGCGTGGCTAATCTAGCGCGCACATACAATCGGTCAACATCAACGATCTGCATTATTCTCAAGAACAAAAACAAAATTAAGGAGATGGATGCTTCAAAGGGATTGTCAAGAATGTCTACGAAACGGTTACGTATTCTTGATAATATTGAGAGGTTGCTTCTAATATGGATAAACAAAAAGCGATTACAAGGTGTCACTATTACGAAAACATTTTTTTGTGAGAAGGCGAAACTTATTTTCGCTGATACTATACGATTTTCAATAAATTATTGTATTCCAAGTTGTTACAAGTAATTTTATTTTAATAAATGTTAATAAAATGTTTTGAAAAATGAGTATTTTTTCAGCATGTAACGCATTATCGCATTTTACATTGATTTGTTTGTATGGGAAACATTGTTTTGTTTAACGAGTGTTTCTCTTAACGAGTAAGATTCTGGATTTTTGAGATTGAGAGGTTCTCTTTTAAACTAATAAAGTTACTTCGATAAAACAAGGGAGACTACTACTTTTTTTGTATCGGAAATGGGCGTCGGCGCCGAAAAATCCGAGTTTTTAATTTTCCGATGTGTGTGTCTATTTATTATTAAATTAGTTCTTTGGACATATATTTGAGTTCCGTTTCCGGCCTTATAATTTGGAAGACATCTTGGCCTACATTTCCATCCAACTATTTTGCTTTTTCAATCGACCTTTATTTTGGAAATCTTTGGTATATATAAGGCATCTTCGCATGCAAAATTTTTTGTGAAATATAAAATACAGGTCTTTCATATTAAATCGTGTAAGGCATCAGATATTGATATATATCTGTGCCAATTCTCATTGATGTAGGTCGTGTCCCACGTTCGCTACGCTTCTCCCAGTGACCCATATCACCATAAGGGGGCTCAGCCTTATTTCGACATGGCGTGGGCCACGCCCCCTTTTTAATGGCGGAAGTTGCCGATACTTAGGAAATATTTAATTATTACCACTATATACATCAAAATATTTTATATTTTGTGTTTCAGAATGCATTTTGAAGACATTTAAACTGGAAATGTTTTAATTTGAGCTTTAAAAACCCTGCAGAGTCCATAATATAAATGATCAGAATTTTCCCTGTGCAACACGTTGTCATTGGCAACCATTCACAGCCACTTGCATAACTGCTTTATCGTAGTACTATCTCAGAGTTTCATTCATAAGTGTTTGCCGTGTGCAAAAACTATTAAACCATTGGTCAGGGAAAGCTTTAATTAATTATTCATGTGCCAAAGTTGAAAGTTTAAAATAAATCGACCCTAAACAGTATTTTAGTGATAAGGGAATGCCTTAGCCTTATATAAACTATATAGTCATTGCGCATGACGCGATCGGCGGAATGAGGTCACAGAATGTGGAGATGCAGTCCATGTTAAAAAAGGACAAACCAAGTCGTACTTTAAAAATTCATAACTTTAAAACTACAACAGCTAAAAATATGATTTTGGTGTTATAATTCTGTTTAAAATTAGCTCTATTCAACTGTGCCATTGGTTTATTTTAAAAAAAAATGTTTACATTTTTGACCAAAGTATTAATTAAATTAAAGCTACTGCAATGAAATTTTTTCACTATATATTAATAAATAACAAGACAGAGCTTTTTTCTTTTTTCACACAAAAAAGCTTGATGCTAAAATATGAAAATAAAATTTAATGCAAAGAATTAGTAAATTACTACTATAATTTACTTATAATTGTTAATTTTTCAAAAAGTATCTACTCAGCGAAACGTTATAACTGAAATTTCCGATAATTCATTTACAGGAAAATGTTGAAACTGATTTTTTGGGGAAAAAAACGAAAATGGAAATTCCCAAACTAAAATTATCCGACGCCGACATACTGCACAAACACAGTTGCAACCTTAATTAAGGTTTGAGAAGGATTTTAGTTGCTAAGAGCATCTACATATTATCTCATTTACACATCATTAGCAATAGTAATACTTACAGTAACATTTAGTAAATTCAGTTTCATTCTTAGAATTATAATTAAAAACGCTGGCTTATCTCTTTTCATTTTTTAAAATGAAAGTTATCGCCCTTTCAAAAGATTTGTGAAAATAAACGATTGATGATTGATGACATTAATAATGGGAAACATTAATATAATATAAAGAAAAAACAACAACAAAGACATGTAAGAAACTATTATTATTAACACTGCTCATCAGAATTCAGATGTATATCATATTACTAATACTAATAATAATATTATTAGGCAAAGGCAAAGGTCAATGAATATGTTCTAAATACAGGATAATAAAATACAGGTATTGAGTATTGAGGTATCAATTCTATTTCTATAAATAATTGTATGTTATTAAATAATAGTTACTTAATTTAAAAATTGTTGATGATCATCATCAAAGATTTAGATGCATAGTCATAGATGATGGTTTTATCTTGATATTGCCTATTGAAAATTGCCTGTGAATGTGAGTTGCAAACATAATCGGCAATGGACAGTGGACAGTGTTTCTGTTTTACATTTACTCACTCACATGTTTAAAAACCATCGCCATCATTAAAAAGTATTGAAAATTTGGTCTAAAATCTATATAAACGTACATAAATAAGCTGATACTAATGTCAAAGAGCTCTTACAATGAAGTTACATTTTGCTTTTCTTTGTCTATACTCGGTAAGTATGTTTTGCTCTCCTCACTTCTCTTTTTTAGAGTTAGTAACTTAATGTCTTAATGGAGGGGTCCTAATGCTGTTTATAACCCTCAGCATTATTCCTAGCTGATAAATGGTTTATTACCACTAGCAATAAAAAAAAAGGAATGTAGGTAAATTATGGGCTGTATTTTGAATCAATAATTTGTTTTAACAGACTTTATTATGATAGCACTATTATTATTTTTTCTTTTATCTTATCTTCTAAGAAGATGATTACGCCCTACCTAACACATGTCCATGGTTTAACTCTAGTCCTAAATTTTTTTAAATGGCTGGGAATAATGTACAATGCCAAACATTATTCCCAGCCGATAAATGATTTGCTACCGTGATTAGGCGACTGTGAATAACAATTCCATTAACTTAAATAAACAGTCATAATATTAAGTTTTAAATATTATTATTTCTCTAGGTGAATACAGTATTCATTGGTGAAGTTGAATTTGCAGAAAAACCATCGCCTACTTGCAAATACCAACTATCTTAAAATAATGGATACAAGTTTAATAGTTCTTGATGTAAGTTGAAGCTCATGTTTGAAATAAATAAACTCAAGTAAAAACTAATTTTGTTAGTTTAAAAAAAGTATAATCAGTACAAAAAAAAAAAGTAATTTATTGACATTAGAAAGATAGTTATATTTTCGTTCAAATTTGACAGAATATACATTTTTTAAAGATAACTAGCATGTTAAGTTGAAAGCCCAGTTTGATACAGGTGTGTTAAATATTAATTTTAAAGATTTATTTATGCTGTCCATTGGAATGTTATGCCCGAAGACCATGCTCTTGTTAGGTTTTGTGGAAAAGCCACTGCTGCATCTATGAATTTATGAAAATTAGATGTTTGTCATTTACATTTTACCTGCAAAATTAATCGTCAAAATAAGATTTTTTGGGATTCCTTAATACAGCAAACATGGGTTACATAGCTGTCTTTGCATTGTAAGTTTATTATAATATAAATCACAGGGTGGGTTTGCCATAAGCCTCAGGGGACAAGGGATTGAATATGTAGTACAAGAACAAAAATAACAACATAAAAAAAAAAACATAAAAAAAAAACAAGAATGGAATGTTATTCTTTCAAATTGAAATATTTAAAAAAAATGTTTAATTGCAGCATGACAGACAGAAGATTTTTTAAAATTAAACCTTAAGAAAAGCCATATTTTTAAGCCTAACCTATTGTAAAACAGTCCAACAAAAAGGTTCAATATTATGATAAAAATGTTTGACTTCAGTACAGAAACTTGGAAGATAAACAGAGATTGCATAAAAGTGTAAATTGATATAATTTTTTTCACACAGAATATTCCTCTCTCGTATAGCGAGGAATTGATGATTGAACACATAGAAGCTACCCTGGATGTAGACGTACAATGTGCCAAGATTATAGGAGATTTGGCTCTATTTTCGCTGGAACATAACCTCGACGGTAGAGCTCAGCATTACTACAATAAACCTGTGGTCAAAGTTACAAAATTATAGATTTTACTTTAATACTTACTACCATTGAAAACTTAAAAAAATACTTCTAGCAATTTAATAGATTGTTCCATAATAAAATTGTGTAAATAAACTTTAGTGTTGCCGGCTCAAGGAAAATGTTACAATTTTGCTGTGTGAAGGGCTTCACATGACATTTTACTCGATAAATATTTATTATTAGCCAGGAATTACTTAAAATGCTTATTTATGCATCACAATGTTTATGCCTATAAAGATCAGAAAGAAATTTTCTTTAATATGCACTAAACTGACTAATATATAAGCTAATAACTTTATCTAGAGAAGTGGAACAACGAAACATTTTTAATTATATTGTTGCCACTAAGATTTCTATCATCCTTAGGCTTTTATAGTATGTCCACATGTAAATGTTTGGAATAGTTCATTTATTTTCATTTAACTTAAAGATAAAGCCGCAGTTTAAACTATTTTCCTATTTCGTTAATAAGTTTTTTCTTATTTAGTTCAGACTCAAATTGAGTTAATAAAATTTAGAATGACAAACCAGCTTTAAAAAAGTCTAAAACTTCTGTAAACTCTAAATTCCAGAAAAACAGTTTAAACTAAGACATCTATACTTTTATTCTTCAGATTTTGAAGCAGCCGCTAAAAGAGTGAAAAAAGTCACACTCGAAGGACGTACTATAAAATTGCTGCCAGTTGATGAAAACAATGAAAATGCTGTTGCAATTTATGATTACAAGTCTGACGTAATACACAAAACATCTCTGAAAAAATACTTTGAACAACAATTTAAAGATGGAAAAGGGTGCATATCATCATGCAAATTCTGGAAGAAATTCAAATTGGGAATAATTCATTTCAAGCCAGGGTCTGAGAAATGTAAGGAGTAATTTTATTTATTCCAGCCCCTCCCATCTGCCATTTACCTCGTCTTACCTAGTTTACACACCTGGAAAGTATACACAACGAAATAGTATTTTCATATTTATAAAAATTCCTTTTTGTTCAAAATATAAAGGATAAGGGACTGCGTTGTGTGAATGAAATAGCAGAAAAGGATGTGTGAAAGCTTGAAAGGAAAATAAACAACAGGACAATCAAATGTTTACTTAGTCTGCTGATGAAGAGTTCTGGCCGAAATGTTTGTTTGGATGTCCTTTTTTTTCTCCTTCCTTTCAAGCTTTGGCATATTCTGTTCTACTGTTATATTCAGCAACACACTTTCTTCATCCTTTTCTAAAATTTATGGATTTATCATAGCAGCCTTAACTAAACTAGTAAAACGCAATATGTATGCATAAAAAGTCGATTTTTAAATTCTATGCCAAGTTAAAGGGTGTCTTACAACACTTCGGTGGATGATTTTTATAAGTAGGCTTTTTCTTATTAGTCTAAATAGTCCATTTTGTCTGGCATTTAAACTATGGGGGGAGAGGGTGGGAGAGGAGGGGGGGGGGTTGTGTGTTTGCATAAATAATATTTGAGGGTGTTTTATAATTGTCTTTTCTAATATACATTTTACTTATTAAACTTAATACTATGTTGACTGGATAAAAATTAAACATTAAATATTGTTTAAAATTTTCAAAATTGCATAAATTATGATTATTAAATAATAGTTAATTTTAGCTAAACATTTGAGAAGTTATAGGTATTTTTCAGATTTAATTAGGTTTATGATTTAAAATTTGAGACAGTTATGAATTGTTAGTGCATTTACTGTTCAAAATCCTTTATGCATTGAACAATATTTTTTAATAATTGCTTTTTACAGTGGTTGGAAAATTACTTAAAAAAGACAAACACAGACCAGTGCATGGTGCTACTGTTAGTATCCAACCCTATTATTACAACTTCCATGATTTAGTGGAAAAGAGGTTACCCTCAGATGAGAGTGTCCAAGCTGAAATACCTTGCTGTGAAAAAGTCACATCTCAGTGTAAAGAAGATGACTCTAGTGAAAGTGAATCGAAATCAGATAACAGTAGTGAAGACAGTAGTGAACAAGAATCGGATGAGGATAGTGAAGACCAGTGTGAAAGAGAGAGTCACAGTGAACAAGAATCGGACGAGAGTACTAGCAGTGAAGACCAAAAATGTAAAAATACTGGCAGGCATAAGGGCAATTTTTCAGATGTAACAGGTAGCGATGGAAATAACACATACTCAGAGTCGGAAGATGACAGCGAGGAGAAAAACATGGGCAAACAGAAGGGTAAAAGTAATATTAGAAAAGAAAAAAGCAATCCAGATGGCAACAAAGGTGACCCAGACTTATCAGATACAGAAAAAAATGAAAAAAATTTTAAACAGGCCAAGTGTAAAGATGAATCACTTGATAAACCTGTTGAAAAAGTTGCTAGTTTTTCCTTATGCTCTGAAAAAAATAATCTCCCAAAGGAAAGGAAAGAGCATGCAATGAGCCAAGCACACTATCTGCTATTAAAGGAACACTTTGGTACATTTGATAACTGTAGCGTTGAATTTTTGCAGGATGAGAAAAAAGCTGTTTTTGAAGGTGACGAAAAAGATGTTTCTCTCCGCCATTGGAATATGTTTTCAGAACTTAGAGAAATAGAGAAAGATAGTCTAAATTTACAGGGATGTCTGCCCCAATTACTTGCAAACGAAAAAGGGCAACACTATTTAACAAATCTTAGAGAAATGGAAAGCGTAACACATTGTATCGACAATGATCAGCTTCTTCTAGTTTCAAGGAGCTTCAATGCCTTAAACAATGCTGCCGAAAGATTGAGAGACGTTTTAAACTATAAAGAAACATTTACGACAGTAAATTGCCAGATACCACTAGAGCAGTTGGAAACCTTGAAGACAAAATTAGAAAAAGAACTTTTAGTTAACATTTCATGGAGCGTAAACCAAGAAGAAATTTTCTCAGAAGGTGTCAAAGACCACGTACTCTTATCAAAACAAGACGTATGTGCGATGATTGAAAAATTTAGTGAGGTTACTAGAACCTTCGTCATTGAAAGTTATAAGGCCAGTTACCTACGTTGTCATCCATCACCAAAAATTAAATCAATATTTCAAAATGTTAGAGACTGGTCTTACGATGAGGGCTACAGCAAAGGTCCTATGACTTACACTTTTACTGGTCAAAATAGCTCGGTCAGCCAAGTGGAAAGTTTGCTACAGGCGCTCGTTGATAACATTGTGACTCGTAAAATAGATTTCCAAAAGGAATACTTCAGTATTGATGATATTAAAGTTATAACTTTAGGACTCAAAACCCCTGAAGTTAAAAATAAACTCGAGGAATTTGAAAGGCAGGAAAAATGCTTTCTCAAGGTTAAAATGCCAGACGAGTCTGACCTTAAAGATATGAATAAAAAAACTCAAGCTAAATCTGATATTTTTACTGCGGGAACATCGTGTAGGATTCTACTGAAAGAAGGAGATATAATAACTGAAAAGGCTGACGTGCTTGTCTGTGTATTAGATAAATCTATCAATTTAAAAAAGACACTGGTGGGAAAGGCTTTCAACTCAGCATGTTCTCAGCTAATGGAGCAACTGAAAACCATGCACAAAGAGAACCCGTCGTCTCTTGTCCATATAGTTAAAGGACCCTTTTCACCCCCTTTATTATCTTGCCTAGCCATTTGTGGCGTCATATTAAGCGTTTGGGATGAGGCTTCTTCTCCAACTACACTAGCGAGTATACTAACGAATGTTCTTGACGAGGCCATCAAAATGGGTGCCAGGTCGGTCTCGCTACCCACTTTAGGTCATGGTAGAATGTTCAAATTTCCACCAAAATGTATCTCTCAGATTATTATAGACACTCTTCAGACTTATCTATCGTCTGACCCAGCCCTGGATGAAGTTATTATAATGATCAATGACCAAGAAATGCTTGACACCCTTAAACTTGTTGCCCAGCAGAACCTGACGGCTTGCTCGCCAACACCTCTTGACATTGATTCCAGCAGTGGCGATGAAAGCGCTGACGATACAGATGAGAAAACCATTCTAGATTTGGCAGAAGCTGGTGACTTAGAAATTTCTGTTACAATGATGAAAATGGATGACCCCGAAAAAACACTTACAAAATTAAAAGATTTGATCAAAAGAAGGTGTTTGCATACTGCTGAGTTTGAAAACAAGATGCTGTTAGTCTTAGACCAAGTGATTGAGGAAGAGGCTCAAAATCATTTAGTGTATATTAGGAAATCGGCAGGGACAGAATCTCATCCGAGAAAAATTATCATTAAAGGATTTAAAAAACATGTCAAAAAGCTGGAGTCTTTCATAAGAACAGAGCTCAGTAAAATACAAATGGCTATGCAAAATAAAATTCTGGCGTCAGGTGATGCCCCGCCTCGTGGTACTATGGATTTCTTAATGTATGCTGCAAACATAACAGAAATGTGCCCATCTTATTGGGGATTTTGTCAACAACCAAGTTTCTTGAAGCGTGTGCTTGGAGCTTTAAATTATAGATTTAAAGGTACAGAAAAAAAACACGTAATAAATGTAGCTGTGGACAAAGCAACAAAAAAGGCGATTGTTGAGCTATTTGAAAAAACTTGGGATTCAACACATTCAGGGCTAGGAAGAGATGCCAAAGGTTTGGTATCTAACGCAGGTTGTGAGGTGTTGAATGTTGAGAGGATTGAGAACCCTCTTTTATTTGAGCCTTACGCCCAGACACGGAAAAATTTATTTGCAAAATATGCTGAGATGGGGAAGATGTGTGATGATCTCAGTACAACATTACCAAGAGGCCAGATAAGAACCACTGAGCTGCTCAGCAGCACCCTGAAGGATCAACTGTATCATGAAGTCAATGAACATTATCTTTTTCATGGAACAAAAAGTAACCTAATTGATGCTTTGACTCAACATGGCCCCGATCCTAAACTCTGCACAAACGCAATGCTTGGTAGCGGTGTGTATTTAGCAGAAGCATCAATCAAGTCGGATCAGTATGCAGGTAATTTTTTTTTTTATTTGTTTAAGTTTACATCATTGGTGGGATGAGGTAGGGTTCCTTTTTATGGTTCACGTCTAATTTTAAACGAATTGTTACAATTTGATCATTTATTTTTAAAAAGTGTTTGTTTTCTTTGTGTTAAATTTGATCATTTATTTTTTTAAATTGTTTGTTTTTTGTGTCTATATTCTATAAAGTTTTTACCTTGATTGTTGCATCTGGTCTAAACTTGATACACACAACTTTCATTATAAACCTTGCCTAGTCTAGTCCCAACTCAACACATCCAGTCAGTTTAAAGTATTGTCATGGCCCAATAGCATTTTTTTTCTATAAAACTTATTTTAAAATTAGATGTAAAATTATCTAAAAATGGCATCAACACTCAAATAATGCAGCCAATTTTAATTGAATGCCCTTTAAAGGTTCTATTGCAGAGTTTTCCATTTTTTAATGTTAGTGTAAAACTACATCATTTTGCAACATAGCCATTCAGCTTTCCTTGTAAAGTGGGGATTTATCTCATTCCTGATTTATAAGTGATATAGATGCCGTGTCTATTTTTCTATTCGTTGGTTTTTTTTTTGTGTTTGGGGGGGGGGGGGGGGGGGGGGGAGGAGAGGATATCTTCAGATGTTCTCGTGCGCACTCCCAGTGGTGGATGAACAGCACTAACCCTAGCTACTCAACTAGGCAGTGCATATAACTGCACCAATTTTTAGCATCTTAGATACCAGGGTCAGCTATACATCAGCATCATTTTACAATTAATCGGAGGCAGAGATGCTATAATTACTGTGAAATTTAGGTATCACTTGACCTCAGCTTGACCTGGTTGTGTTTACACAAATTAAAGTAAAAATGCTAATACAACATGAGTTGTTACTAAATAGTAATGTTGAATTATACTTAATTTTTATTTGAATTTTTTATTCTGATATACTGCTACTACTACTACTAGTTATTACTACTACTTCATTGAAAAAAAAGTTTTTCAATACAAAAAGAAGTGGGTCACAAAATTCAAGTTTAGAATTACCATTTCCAAATGTAATCAAATACAAAAGTAGAAAAAAAAACTCTGTTTTGTAAAGAGAAAATCTTTTAAAAAAATATTAAGGTATTATTATTATTATCATCTTTAATCACCATTTTTATAAATTGCATGTGTATAGTATGATAAAAGTATACATTTTCAATATAAATATGATTTTATTTATTAATATTTATGTGTACCTAAGGGCCTCTCCGCAAAAGACCTTGACTAGGTTGAAGAGAAAAAAAAGGGGGAGTGGGGGGGGGGAATAAGTTCAGATGCTCACATATTTGGATACTATTCATCAACAAATGTAAATAATAGGATTTTAATCTTTTTAAAATAAATTCTCTCTTATTCTCAGGTCTGCTTGTCTTAAATCTAGTGATTTATATTATCATATATATTTAGAAGTTAAAATCGTATGAATTTTAAGGACTTAGCTCTTTATAATAGTTTGTTATTATCCTGCCGGGCATTTTTGAACCGTATAACAGTAGATATACCAGAGATTAGTATGAAACCAATTTTTTCGAATGGAATGTTGTTAGAAATGAAGGTTATTCATATTCAAATGGAATTGTGAGTGAGAAATATGGTAAATGTAAACTTTTTTTATAAAGTTTACTTTTGACACAGAAAGTGCAGGGAGCGGGACCTGGAGAGGGGGCTCATCAAGCCCCGCCCCACAAAATTTTTAATGTAAGGATGCATTTTGGCACATACTTAAAATTTGTTTTTCATCATTCTACACTGAATAGGAAAACTTTAGTCAAGAGCCTTGTATAATTGTTCATGTACTTATTTCTTTCTTTTCCAAGCTTTCTTTAGCTTTAAATTTTATTCAGTTGTTATAAGATTATATTGCAAAGGCATTTTGGCTTAGTTCTCTATCCACTTCAATTCAGATTAAAATCCATTTCTCATATTTTTTATATCACTTTCATTAGTTGAATAAATTTCTGTGGTATTACTCAGACAAATCTAATAGAACAAAATTAACTTATTCTAAATCAACTAACAGAAAGTTGTTTTAATTTGACAAAAAAATGAGTTTTTAAAAAATGAACCGCTTAGACCTATAATTAAGTTAAATGTTTAAAGGCAATGTGAATCAATACTTTAGGTCATCAGAATAACTGGGTGAAAAATAGAGCTACTTAAATTGTTACCTTAACAACAGAGAAAAACATTAATTTTTTAAATGGCCTCACTTTTGCAAAAAAACTCACTGTGTAAAATGCTGTATAGAAACTTCCCCAATGGGGGAGGAGTGGTGCAAGCCACTTGTGGACAAGTGTAGACAATGGGGAGGGGTTAGAAAAGATTCATATTTTTGTGGACCTGTAACAACCCTTAATAAATGAAACTTATGCAACAATTTAAAATTATTGAATACCAACTACTTAATATTTTATGAGATGCCAGAGCATGATGGGATGAGCACAGAATTTGAAAATTCTATGGAATGTTATTTAAAGACACTGTCCTTTCGTCATAAACATTTTAAAATTTCCATGCTCCTTTTAAATATATGTTGTAAAGGACTGCAGAATTTTTAAAATGCTTTTTAAAATAAGCCTGTGTGGTTTTTTTTGAAAATCGAATTCAAAAGCTTTTTAAATCCCCTTATCCATACTTCATTAACAGAAGCCAATACTTTTTTGAATTGCAGATTATTATTAGTATTCAGTATGTGAAAATTTTATTAAGTGCAGTTTTGGAAAATATTTCAGAATTTCCTTCTTTAACTTCTGTTCCCAATGACTATCTCATCCCTCATAGAAAAATTTTTACCTACGCTATTATGATAATTCTCCTTTTCCTTACATACTGGTGTTTATTTTATTCAAATTTACTATAATATTCTGTAGTTTCCTCTACCATTGTACTTGTACCATTTTGTTTATCCCAAAAATTTACTTCAGCGGAAATACATATATTTCTCAACACACAGTTTGAAAAGGACTTTTCTATGACATTGTGTATATTTACGTAAGGTTAAAAAAGCTTGTATTGGTATATAAAGAGGAGTTACCATTTCATAACATCTATTATTAATTGATTATAGTTAAGTCATGTAAGAAACCAAAAGTGTGACTGAATAGCTATATGGCTTTTGTAGCATACGATGCAATTTTTGGTGTTGTTGTTGAAAATCAGCATGTGGCAATCATAAAAAATGTAAGCCTGAGAAGCCAGGATATATTTGCTAGCATGTATCTATATCTTGGCCGTTTGTCTCTTGGTCGGTTTACATGGCTTGTCTTTTTTTGTTGATGCCTTTAGATCCAAAGAACAACCGCTCACCTGCGGGCGAAGAGTTGAAAATGTTGCTTATGCGAGTTTTACTTGGAAATACATATGTCATCAACAGGGATCACCCAAGAGTACAGAGAGGTAAATATTAAACTACAGGACCTATTTTTTTCATCCCTTTCATTTAACTATAAAATTGAAAGACATTGTTGAAGGTAAAATCTACATGTTTCTATGATTTTTCCACCACACTAAAATTTAGTAAAATTTACCACAAAAAAACTCCTACATCAAAAATTATTTCACTTTGGACATACAATTAAACAAGAGCTATATATTTTTCAAATCAGTAAATGAAGGACCCATCAAACTCTTATAGACAATATTGTGTGGCTTGCCTAAGTTTGTTGATTATTTATTTATTAGCCCTTTCAAGACTTAAAGTTCGTAAGAATACTATTTTTAAACCTTAATTGATTTATATTTCTTTATTAAAATAATTTGATAGTCCACATTGTAGCCAACATTTATTTTATGCTTAATCTATATATTATATTTGTCAAGGTCAAGGTTTTACTCCATTGAAGCGACCTCCTTGTGCTCAGTGTCAAAGTGACGTGTGCTCTGATGTAGGACACCATCATTGTGACTCTGTTACGCTTGACAGTGTACTTACTGATACTAGAATTCTCTTCAGAGAGTTTGTTGTGTACGACATGAGTCGGTGCTACCCAGAATACATCATAACCTACAAAAGAAAATAATCCTAAAAATTAATATTGGCCATAGGATCCATTTAGATTTTATGTCATATTCTTTTATTGTGTGCTTGCTTTGAAAGGTCTTGACATGATTTTGAGTGGCATCATAAAGTGATAAATGTTTCATTAGTTTACAGTCATTTTTTTATAGTTATATTTACTTATGACTTCATTTTTTAAATCTCTATGTCATTTATTCCACTGTTTAAAGGTTGTTAAGTAATTAAATTATCCTTATTGTTTTCTGGTTTCAAGATCAATGATGGAAAAGTCCATTCAAGATAACCGTAACTTATCCAAAGGACTCTGAGATCTCTATTTGTCATTAGCTGTTTAACTCATTCTGGGAGCTAAGCAGGTTGAGGCAAAACTTCATTCACCAACTCAAACAAACTCTACACAATAATTTAACACCATAAAAACGAATGCCCCATTCAGCCCCTTCTTAAAATGAATGCATTATTTTTGTAGTACAAGCTAGCTATTACCCTGATCTTATTATGTCTAGACTCGTGTGGCATCGAGTCAAGGCAATGGTCTGAACCATCCTGATTATTTGTTGGAATTGTCATGTCATCATAAAAATATATGCTCGTACCCATTAACCCTTTAGCATTTAATGATTATTCGATATATCTTTAACTTTATTTTGTTTAAAAGTAGATAATTGATTTGCATATATAACAGTCAATAAATTTTTCAATGTGTCGATTGTTATATGTTGAGGAATTCAAGTGTAATGTTGTGGAGGCAGTAGTGGGTGTAAATATACACAACTTTTGTCTATCCTAAAAGGAGGAGACTTAATCTTAAACAGCTATCCTTGATATACTTTTCTAGTAATTTGAGTGAACCTTAAATATCTAAAACTGTGCAATCTTTGTTCCATTTTCAGGACGCGTGATATTATAAGTGAATTTTTTATTAATGTAAAAACTGTTTTTGAATTTTACACATTTTTTAGTTAAAGATAAACATCCTTATACTTCTTACATTTGGCACTTGAGCTGTTCAACGGAAAAAACAATGTCACTCATTGTCTTTCTCTTTATTATGGTGCCATAAGTAGATAGTCTGATTATCAGTGTAAAAATAGTATGGAATTTATGGAGTTAAATAAATGAGCTTATATTATTCACCGATAACGATAACATTAAATTTTCAAATACTTAATATTTTTGATAGCTACATTCCATTCTATTTGAATCTTTAAAAAGTTTTCCTCCATGTCATTGTATTGAAGTACATCACCATATCGTCAATGTATTATAATTTTTTTACATCACCTCATTCACTTTGGGCTTGCAGAGCACTTGGCTTCTATAAATATGTGCTTGCAAGTTGCTTTGTTTCTATAAAATGGAGTTGCAGATCAATTGGCTTTGATAAAATGGACTTGCAGGTCACTTGGCTTCTATAAAATGGACTTGTAGGTCACTTTACTTCTATAAAATGGTTTTGCAGGTCACTTGGCTTCTATAAAAATGTGCATGTAGGTCACTTTGCTTCTATAAAATGGTCTTGCAGGTCACTTGGCTTCTATAAAGGGGACTTGCAGGTCACTTGGCTTTTATAAAATGGACTTGCAGGTCACTTGTCTTCTATAAAAATGTGCATGTAGGTCACTTTGCTTCTATAAAATGGACTTGCAGGTCACTTGGCTTCTATAAAATAGACTTGTAGGTCACTTTGCTTCTATAAAATGGACTTCCAGGTAACTTGGTTTCTATAAAAAAATGGACTTGCAGGTCACTTGCCTTCTATAAAAATCGACTTGCAGGTCACTTTGCTTCTATAAAATGGACTTGCAGGTCACTTGGCTTCTATGAAAATGTGCTTGCAGGTCACCTGGCTTCTATAAAATAGACTTTTAGGTCACTTTGCTTCTATAAAATGGACTTGCAGGTCACTTGGCTTCTATAAAAATGGACTTGCAGGTCACTGATCTTCTATAAAATGGACTTGCAGGTCCATTGGCCTCTATGTAATGGATTTGCAGGTCACTTGGCTTCTATAACATGGACTTGTAGATCAATTTACTTCTATAAACTGGAAATACAGGTTACCCTTTAAAATTAAGTTACAGATCATTTGCTTATATTAACATTCCAGTGCCAGTGAAAATCTCTCGTGACAATATATACCGGGTATATTTTATATGGTATCCTTCTGTCTGTGCAGGACGATGGAGTGGCTATGGACACTTTATCAAATGGCTTACGAGGCCAGGTATATATATTACACACACACACAAATATATATATATATATATTTATGTATAATGTATGTGAATATGTATTTATTATCATTTGTTATGCATTCCCGACGACAACTTAGTTGTTGTTTTTTTCTCACATTAAATAACAGTTCGAACAGAAACTTATAAGGGAGTTGGACTATAATTAAAGTATTTTAAAGCTTAATTCATTTCAAAGACACACTATTTTGTTCATACACGCAGTTTAAAGGTTTATTTATAATGTGCAGGATACCTAAATTTATTGTATGGACACTGAGACTTAAAAAATGTTAAAGTAGACTTCAAGGAAATGTCTCATGGCTGTGTTCGACCAATTAAATGAAAAGGTTTCCTTGAACGTGTTGTGTTAGTGCCTCTTATAATGTAGCTTTTTAAAAAAAAATTCTACATAGGAATCAGCCTGTCACTAGTAGTAGTAGAAATAAGAACCTGTCGGGGTTAATGGTAGAGCACATTTTAAATTTATATCAAAGTTTATTGCTAAAAAATTATCGAGGTACGCTGTATATTGTCCATAGCATTTAGATGAAACATGTTTTTTTTGTAAATACAGATATGTTTTCTAAGGTTTTATTTAAAAGAACATTTCATTGAGCACCTAAGACTGTTCCACAATATCTTTTTCTAAATGTAAGTTAGGGTTGGTATAATTTAATTTTTTTTGTTTGGTGTAGGCAGAATGCACTCATGGCCACTGGTGATGCTTTATACGTGACATAAGTTTTAACAAACATTGGCAACTCTAAACACATGATTGAAGTTGACACTGCAGCCACATCATTAACACTGCAGCCACATCGTTAACACTGCAGCCACATCGTTAACACTGCAGACACATCGTTAACACGGCAGCCACATCGTTAACACTGCAGCGACATCGTTAACACGGCAGCCACATCGTTAACACGGCAGCCACATCGTTACCACTGCAGCCACATCGTTAACACTGCAGCCACATCGTTAACACTGCAGCCACATCGTTAACACTGCAGCCACATCGTTAACACTGCAGCCACATCGTTAACACTGCAGCCACATCGTTAACACGGCAGCCACATCGTTAACACGGCAGCCACATCGTTAACACTGCAGCCACATCGTTAACACTGCAGCCACAACTTTCCTTAGTGAGATTTTGTTTAAAAGAAAAATTCAATACGTTACACGAGAAGACGGGGCATAATGCTCTTTTGGGGCAGAACAATAATGATTTATAGCAGTGGCATGATGATACTTTATATTGGTGGCATGATGATACTTTATATTAGTGGCATGGTGATACTTTATAATGGTGGCATGGTGATACTTTATATTGGTGGCGGAGGCATAGCGAAGGTGTTCGGCGCCAGGGGACAAGATCCATTTATTTAAAGTACCCCCTTTTTCTTTTTTCAACTCTCAAACCCATAATTTTCTTAAATAAAATAATATCAAAGCATATTTTGGCACCCCTAACTAGCTGGCGCCCGGGGACATCTGCTCCCCCCTGCCCCCATCGCTACGCCTCTGATTGGTGGCATGGTGATACTTTATATTAGTGGCAGGGGGATACTTTATATTGGTGGCATGGTGATACTTTATATTAGTGGCAGGGTGATACTTTATATTGGTGGCATGGTGATACTTTATAATGGCAGCATGGTGATACTTTATAATGGTGACATGGTGATACTTTATATTAGTGGCAGGGTGATACTTTATATTAGTGGCATGGTGATACTTTATATTGGTGGCATGGTAATACTTTATATTGGTGGCATGGTGATACTTTATATTGGTGGCATGGTGATACTTTATATTGGTGGCATGGTGATACTTTATATTGGTGGCATGGTGATACTTTATATTGGTGGCATGGTGATACTTTATATTGGTGGCATGGTGATACTTTATATTAGTGGCATGGTGATACTTTATATTAGTGACATGGTGATACTTTATATTGGTGGCATGGTGATAGTTTATATTGGTGGCATGGTGATACTTTATATTGGTGGCATGGTGATACTTTATATTGGTGGCATGGTGATACTTTATATTGGTGGCATGGTGATACTTTATATTGGTGGCATGGTGATACTTTATATTAGTGGCATGGTGATACTTTATATTAGTGACATGGTGATACTTTATATTAGTGGCATCGTGATACTTTATATTAGTGGCATGGTGATACTTTATATTGGTGGCATGGTAATACTTTATATTGGTGGCATGGTGATACTTTATATTAGTGGCATGGGGATACTTTAGATTGGTGGCATGGTGATACTTTATATTGGTGGCATGGTGATACTTTATATTAGTGGCATGGTGATACTTTTTATTAGTGGCATGGTGATACTTTATATTAGTGGCATGGTAATACTTTATATTAGTGGCATGGTGATACTTTATATTAGTGGCATGGTGATACTTTATATTAGTGACATGGTGATACTTTATATTAGTGGCATGGTAATACTTTATATTAGTGGCATGGTAATACTTTATATTAGTGGCATGGTGATACTTTATATTAGTGGCATGGTGATACTTTATATTGGTGGCATGGTAATACTTTATATTAGTGGCATGGTGATACTTTATATTGGTGGCATGGTGATACTTTATATTGGTGGCATGGTGATACTTTATATTGGTGGCATGGTGATACTTTATATTGGTGGCATGGTGATACTTTATATT
>CAXITT010000013.1:831435-842255 GCA_964033795.1 Lymnaea stagnalis | reverse complement strand
TACTTTATATTAGTGGCATGGTGATACTTTATATTAGTGACATGGTGATACTTTATATTAGTGGCATCGTGATACTTTATATTAGTGGCATGGTGATACTTTATATTGGTGGCATGGTAATACTTTATATTGGTGGCATGGTGATACTTTATATTAGTGGCATGGGGATACTTTAGATTGGTGGCATGGTGATACTTTATATTGGTGGCATGGTGATACTTTATATTAGTGGCATGGTGATACTTTATATTAGTGGCATGGTGATACTTTATATTAGTGGCATGGTGATACTTTATATTAGTGGCATGGTGATACTTTATATTAGTGGCATGGTGATACTTTATATTAGTGGCATGGTGATACTTTATATTAGTGGCATGGTGATACTTTATATTAGTGGCATGGTGATACTTTAGATTGGTGGCATGGTTATACTTTATATTGGTGGCATGGTGATACTTTATATTAGTGGCATGGTGATACGTTATATTAGTGGCATGGTGATACTTTATATTAGTGGCATGGTGATACTTTATATTAGTGGCATGGTGATACTTTATATCAGTGGCATGGTGATACTGTTTGTATCTGAGTGTGATAATGGAGAAGCTAGAGTTTAAGACGTTGAAATATTGGCGTATAGGAAGGAAGGGGCAATCGTCCCACGCGGTATATTATGTATGGAGGGGAGGCATTTGCGGCCAAATGCAGAGTTTTTCATTGTGTTGGGGGATGGCGGCACAACTCCTTTCTTGCCCCTGGGTGCCACTAACCTTATATATAGCTACGCTACTGCACCCGGGTGATCCATAATGCTTTTGCCTCCCCTGATTAACTAAAGCCACGATGAATGATTAATGAAACCCACAATGAATGATTAATGAAAGTCACAATGAATGCTTAATACACAATAGAAATTAGCTTCATTAAGTCAAACAAATGCCTTCCACATATAGCGCCACTCGGTACGCACTGTCCCTTTCACCCCCCCCCCTTGTTTTCCTTCTCCCTATGTCCCATGAATAAGTGGAAAATATTAAGATGTTGAAGGCTCCTCTTCAAAGAACCTTCACCACTGATGTATGCTTATTTCACAATGCTAAGTACATCATGACTTATTGTTACTTATTGCTTGTACTGTTGGGGAGATCAAAGGTTCTCCTTTGTAGTGTCACACACAAAAATCTTATTTTATTCTGATTCTGACCAGTGCCTATAATCGACTTTTTTAAATGTTGAGAATCAAATTATAGTGTACTCATCTCTTTTTCTCCAAAAATTTAATAATTTTTAGTGGGTTTTTCCTGATTTAATTCACCCCGCCCCTTAGGTATTCCCAGCGGCCCCCCCCCTAAACTTACTGATCACTCCCCCCCCCCTCAGCCATTCCAACGCCCGGTGGTCGGTACCGAACACTTTGAGAACGACTGTTTCAAATTCAAAGTATTTCATTTCATTTTAGTCAAACGTCATTTAAACAAAATTCATGGATTACTAAAAAAAAGTTTTTGAAGTGCCGTGGTAATGCTAGCTATTTTGATATTGTATGCTTGCAATAAGAATTACTGTTACGAATCGCTCTTGTATTCTCTTGTCGTATCTTTTGTATGAATTTAATCTTAAAATACTTAGCCTACGGTGCTCGCATTTAATTAGCTAAACGCTTTGAGAGAATAAAAAACAAAATTATAAAGTCTGACGTTTAAATAGAAGTGAGCTTTGAAAGTGTGAGACTTGAAATTGGAAGGTATTTTTTTGTTGCGTCTGTTTTTTTAAATGTGGTAAATTTCAGATTGTTTTTAGTTCTCTTTATAATATGGTTGACTTTGTACCGCGCTTCGAGCTTTTGGGGATGAAGCGTGGTTTTCAAATAAACTTTAATATTATTATTACCATTATTATTATCATTTAAATGAACACTTAGACAGCAGCACACAATTAAACAGTTGATTGAACTGCACAAGATTGAACAAAGGAAAGAGATTAAAACGCCCACCCCTTCAACTTAATTGATTGAAATGTAAAAGTTGAGTCAAAGTTAAATTAATATAAGTTAGTCGCTCTCATCTCTTGTCATACCCTCACAAAATATATCAGCTGGTCGCTCTCATCTCTAGTCATACGCTCAAAAATATCAGCTAGTCGCTCTCATCTCTAGTCATACCCTCACAAAATATATCAGCTGGTCACTCTCATCTCTAGTCATACGCTCACAAATATCAGCTAGTCGCTCTCATCTCTAGTCATACCCTCACAAAATATATTAGCTGGTCGCTCTCATCTCTAGTCATGCGCTCACAAATATCAGCTAGTCGCTCTCATCTCTAGTCATACCCTCACAAAATATATCAGCTGGTCACTCTCATCTCTAGTCATACGCTCACAAATATCAGCTAGTCGCTCTCATCTCTAGTCATACCCTCACAAAATATATTAGCTGGTCGCTCTCATCTCTAGTCATGCGCTCACAAATATCAGCTAGTCGCTCTCATCTCTAGTCATACCCTCACAAAATATATCAGCTGGTCACTCTCATCTCTAGTCATACGCTCACAAATATCAGCTGGTCACTCTCATCTCTAGTCATACGCTCAAAAATATCAGCTAGTCGCTCTCATCTCTAGTCATACCCTCACAAAATATATTAGCTGGTCGCTCTCATCTCTAGTCATGCGCTCACAAATATCAGCTAGTCGCTCTCATCTCTAGTCATACCCTCACAAAATATATCAGCTGGTCACTCTCATCTCTAGTCATACGCTCACAAATATCAGCTGGTCGCTCTCATCTCTAGTCATACGCTCACAAATATCAGCTGGTCTCTCTCATCTCTAGTCAGACACTCCTAAGCATTCATTAAAATTATTTTGGTCAGCTGGTATCTTCGGCCTCGACCATTTCTCCACAGCACAGCGAACTACCGGTTTTTAACGCAGTTCCATTTCTTTGTCGTTTGTTGCGTTGTCTGTCTGCTGGATAAGGCTTTCGGCCAACGTGCTCTCTTTCTGTTGTCCTGTACTTTCACTTCAAGCTTCAACATACCTTATCCAACGATTTCCCATCAGAAATCTACAAAATAAAATGATTAAAACAGAGTAGGGTTAAACCTGAAAAAATAAGCGCAACAAAACAGCGAACGTGTCGGCAGAAAGCCTTCGTCAGCGAACAAAACAACAGAAAAAACGGTATAAAAATAAGAATAAGAAATAGCACTTAGCTGGTAAGTAGTATCTGTGGGCAGCAATAGAAGTGTGGCCTTCAGAAATCTACAAGTACACAATAGAGAATAAAAGTATCTAAAGTATTCGTGCCTCATATGTTCCCTTTTCTTTTCCTTTAAAAAAAAATAGTAACCACAGCATCACTATTCAACACCATCTGAGATACTTGTAAATTTGTTTCTTAAAATTCAACACATGCACTTTTATGTTGACACATAAAAAAAATATTACAATTCTTTAATAAAACATAATTTTTTTGTTGTTGTAATTTTTGTTGTTGTTGTTTTTTTTTTTTTTGCTTTTTTACAGCAAAACAGATTACTGCAGATCATGTCATACTTGTTAATCCGTAGGCAATCCGTATGAAATCAGAAAACAATAAGAAGTAGTATTTATAAAGTAAGAACATTCACTTGAAACTAACGTTGAGTTTAATGGCTTTTAGCAAGTTACTTAAATTTACATGAGTTGTTACATGTTTCAAAAACTAGCACCATATGTTAACAAATCTGTATTCAAAACTATCTCAAAATGTATTTTTATTTTTATTTTTTTAAACCGTGACAACTTTTCTGTTGATTGGCCCGTTTGGCGTTCTTAAAGTAAACCCTGTCAAAGGATTTTTTTTTTTTTACAACACCAACAACAAAAGATGGTAACATAGTGGACAGCTCTCAGTGCGGATCAGGCGATACACGTTTCACTGACTCCACGGAAATTTTGGAACCATCGTGAATAAGTTCCAAAAAAATAAGTTGGACCTGGAGGGAGATATAAGATTCAATTTAATAGTGTATTTTTATTATCCAATTGAATGCAGAGATTTGTGTAAAATTTTGCGTATGTCAATAGATAAATGTTATGCCAAAAACAACGCTTAAAAAACTTAGCGTTTGCTATAAATCCTCTCAAAGTATTTTAAACAATATGTTTCTAGCCAATATACCCGGCTTGGCAAGGATTCCGTTCGGGAAAAAAAATAACGTCTACGGTCTTTTGGCTAACTTTGAAATTAAGGAACGTATTAAACACGCATCTCTACGAAACAAATATTTAAAATTTTAAATCTTCTCCTCTAAAAAAACATATTAAAAAAAAATACGACCCCCACAGGGACCCCGTTTCTGAATCGATCCCATTTCCCAGTGGATCCTTTCCACGTCTAGATCCTATTTTCCACATTGTGATCCCGATTGGGATATGATCCCACCTTGGGTCACTCACTGTCCAGTTTCCGATAGGATCCCAATGTTGGATCCCATATCCCGATCCCGCTGTGCTCCGATTTAAAATCTGATTATTATCGTGATGGGATCCTCCCATACCCGATTGAATTCAGACTACATTGAGATCCCGATGTGATCCCGAGGGGATCCCGATGGGATGCTGTTTCCAAAATTGTTATTGTTTGCGTTTCGTCACTGTATGAGCATTGTTGACATTTTAAAATGTTAACACTGCAAGTTGAGCTTTGACGGGCTCCGACCATCGGTTATATGTCATAGTCCTGGGTTCGTGGCTGGATCTAAAAGAAAGAATTGCGTTCGGGGTTGCAAGATTTTCAGGACGTCTTTCTATTCATGTTATAAAATGTTATGGCAATTTTATCGTCCATTATCATACTGTTAACACGTTACAATGACTCCTTCCCCTGCCTCTGTCTTTGTATGAACTCTCCTAGATATTAAATTTCACCTAACGTATTACACCAGATGACCAGTGTCATAGAAGGCATTCTCAAACTTTTTGTGTTTTTTTTTTTTGTTGTTGCTTCCCGGCTAGCCTCCTTTCCGCACTCACTGAACAGCCGTATTATGTTTCAGCCTAAAACTTTTCAATTACTTCAGTGACTCGATTTCCACACGCTAACATTTCTCGTCCTGAAACTGCCAACCGCCGAAGATCGATTTTTGTAATAATCTAACCAAGTCATCATGTATAATATCTGACAGTTTTTAAGAAATTTTATTTGATTCTTGTTAGATCGATAAGTCACCAACAAGATAATAAACTTACCTGCATTCGAACCTGCTGTCACAGGGCTTGATGATCGGGTCGTCCATTGGAGGCAAGAAAATGCAATTTTCCCATGACTTGAAGCAAATTGTGAAATTTGTGTCAACAGGCCTGAAATTTACAACAACAAAAAATATAGAAGATGCAAAGAATAGCGGTGCTGAAACTCCCGCAAATGAGTTCCGCAACGGTGCATAGTTTTGGCCGTCATGTGTTCCCAGTAGTGAAAAGGAAGTTATGTTTGGATACTTGTTAGAAAACGGGTCTCTTAACTGAATATTATGTATTAATAGTTTGATTGTCATCTTAGCTCAGGTCTAGGCGATCATTTTTTAAGGAAAAAAAAATAATGGGCAAAACGATTTCGAGAGATATTTAATGAGTCCCCACCTTGTAAAAATTATTCTGTATACTTTTATAGAAATGTGCCGTTCTGAAAGAAGTCTTCCCGTAATTACGTCATTAAATTTTAAGCAATTTTTACCCCCTCCCTCTTGTCAACATTTGTCAAACTTTCAATGACCCCCCCCCTATTTAATTATGTCAACATTTTCTTGTCTGCTGAATAAAATGGAATGATAATATACATAAATTTATAAATACATTTAGCTATTTTAATGACACAAAATTGTTGGAAAAATATTTTATTACTCTTTAGCTTGTTTATCAACAAGTTAAAAAATTTTTACACTTAAATTTTATAACGCAGAATCAATTGAAAGGTTGTTGAAGACTGAATATCATTGTTTGTGGTATAAATATGCTCATTGTCAGTAACGATGACAATTAGAGTATAGTTTCTAACTGCTATCATCTTCTCATGGAGTTGCCAGGTTTGATCTATCGTAGCAATGGGCATCAGGGACATCATTTGAGTAGGGCGGGGGGGGGGCATTTGCTTCCCCCCCTCCTAATTTGCGGGTGTTATTGAAATAGCTATGTACTGTGGCGCGTGACAATTAGAGTATAGTTTCTAACTGCTATCCTCTTCTCATGGAGTTGACAGGTTTGATCTATCGTAGCAATGGGCATCAGGGACATCATTTGAGTAGGGCGGGGGGGGGCATTTGCTTCCCCCCCTCCTAATTTGCAGGTTTTATTGAAATAGCTATGTACTGTGGCGCGTCCAGTAATAAACAACTTAACAAGCCGAGCAAGTTTTGGTGTTGCCCCGCCACCCCCCTGAAAAAAATCCTGAAATGACGCCCCTGATGGGCATAGTCTATAGCAGCGGATTGATCATTTTCATCTTACGGCACTGAAATACCAGACAAGTCAACATCATCCTCATCTAACCATTCAGCACTTACAATAGAAGCGGTTAGCTGAGTGGGAGATGAGCTGGGACATGGAATTTCATCCCGTCAAGTGCCAGACCCTGTCAGTCTCCAGGAGCAGGTTCCCTCTAAACCACTCTTACGAACTGCATGGCCATATTCTTGAGCCAGTTTCCTCCGTTAAGTACTTGGGTGTTACCATCCAAAGAGAGGTCCGCTGGGACGAGCACATTAACAGTGTGTGCAACCGGGAAAACAAGACCCTGGGGTTCCTAAGGCGCAATCTGAAGATCGGCAACTCAAGCGTGAAAGACAAAGCCTATAAAGCCTTTGTCCGACCTATTTTAGAGTATGCTTCTACAGTCTGGGACCCATTTACCCAGAAAAGCATCGACAGGTTGGAGGCGGTCCAGCGACGGGCAGCACGCTTTGTCATGAACCGCTACAGAAGCACCTCGAGTGTTGGCAGGTACGACCTTTGTGACCCGACCAGCTGTAACCTTCTTGCTGCTGGACTATCCAGGCTCACCATGTTGTACAAGATAACAAATGGGCTGGTGCACTGCTCCGGAATCAAACAGAAACTCGTTCATCTTCCCCCCAGACTGCGACGAAGTCACGACAAACAGTTCCGGCTGGTAAAAACAAGAACAAAGTACAGAAGCTCCTCATTCCTGCCGAAGACAATAGGGGACTGGAACAAGCTTCCAAAAGCAACAGTTGAGGCGGCTACACTCGATACATTTGTGTCTATTGCCTCCTGTATTCCAACCCCCAGTTCATAACACCACTGCTGAGTCGCCCTTGCAACCAGTGAAGTATCCCATTGAAACCCATGGACAGTAACATCGCAAACCCCTCTGAAACATAGGAGCCAGAATGATCAATTCATTGATAGTGGGCCCTTAAAATAAAGAAGAAGAAGAAGAAGAAGCATTGTCGGTGTGAGCAATAATTGCCAAAAGCTCCTTGCAGCTACTACTCGCATTGGTGGAATCTCTTTACCCTTGAGGAGCAGGTGCTAATTTCTTATGCTCAAGAGGGTGCTGTTGAACGTGCTTTTTTCAACATGACTTGTGGTGCAAAATAGATGTTACACATTTTGCAAATCCATTCTGGCAGCGACGTTATTATTGTTACTCGCTTTACTTTCACCTAATTCTCAAAATATCGTATTCCTACTCTTGACTGCGCATGACAGTTGAACCTTGTCCTTGTTCCACACCTGAGACAGAATCCACCGGTGAAGAGAGGCCAACTTTTGACCTCTCTTGCACTAACAAAGTGTGCTAACATTCTGACCAGCCATCTCCAGTGCACAGACAGACACACATTAAAGAAATCTTATTTTATTGTTAAAAACCTAAAAAAATTATTTGACTATTTACACTCATTTACACTTATACATTTTTTAAAAAAATGTAGTCAATTTTTAAGATTAAAAATTTAATAACGTAAACATGATTGTTGACGTCATCTAATCCAACTCCACTCCCCTCTTGTCAAAAAACTTCCAACCCCCCTCCCCCTATTTTGTTAACGTAATTAATGGGCGCCCCCCAAAGAGTACTGAGGATCTGGATCTGATGTATCAATAAGTTTTTAGATCATTGAGAATCACGTACGTGTTCTCTGTTAAAGGGATGCAAATCACCGGTTTAAGTGTGAATGTTAGTTCTTATTGATTAGAGTGCTGTTGATTGAAGTAAAGACTGTTGCCAATTGGAGAAAAAAAAATTGTTGTTGATTGGAAAGAAGAGCATAGTTGATTGGAGAAAAGAGTGTTGTTAATAATTGAAATAAGAGTATTGTTGATTGGAGATATGTGTTGTTGATTGAAGTAAAGATCGTTTTTTTTTAAAAATTGGAGATGTGTGTTGTTGATTGTAGTAACTCTGTTGTTGATTGTAGATGTGCGTTGTTGATTGAATAAGAGTGTTGTTGGTTGTAGATGTGTGATATTGATTGAAGTCAGAGTTTTTTTGATTGTAGATGTGTGTTGTTGATTTAAGCAAAGAGTGTTGTTGATTGTAGATGTTTGTTGTTGATTAAATTAAGAGTGTTGTTGATTGTAGATATGTGTTGTTGATTGAAGAAATAGTGTGGCGATGTAGGTGATTGGGTCTGAAGTTCTTTAGAGATGACCCGGTAATAAGTGTGTATTGTGCATATGAACACAATCAAGTACAAACCCCTCCGTCATGTTAAGTGTCATCAAGAACAGGTCATCCTCTGAAAAAGATAAATGAAATGGGACATTTAATTAAGGGTGTTACATTTCTGTTTTAGAGAACGGCCTGAAATGCTTAGGCAAATAATGTTGGATTCATACCAAAGAAGTCATGCTCTTCCCGGCAAAGCTCTCTCTTAAACATCTCTCAATTGTTTAGCTTTACTTAACAAAATATGGATTTAATAATAATAATAATAAGTGGTCTTATATAGCGCGGTACCCCAGCCTAGGCCTGGGCTCACCGCGCTATACATAAAAATATTATCAAAAGAGACATAATGATGACATTAAAATAAAATACATTTTTGAAATAAAGAACAGCAATGTATATTCACCCACCCCACCACATAACTTTTACAAGGCAATCCATGGACGGCAGCCAGCAAGATCGTTTATCAGTCAGAGAAGGGGAATCAGTCAGGGTAGTATAATTTTAAGTGATCTGTTTTGAGTGCAGTTTTGAAGGCCTGGGTGGTTGGTAAATTGCGGATGTGTAGTGGCAAAGAATTTCATTGTTTGGCGGCGCAGAAAGAGAAAGATCTTCACCATATGTTTTAGTGTGTGTTTTGGGAACGGACAGAATACGCGTGTCTGCAGAGGAGCGAAGCTGTCGAAGGGGTGAATAGACAGAAAGAAGTTCGGTTAAATAGGAAGGGCAGGAATCCAAGAAAAAGTTGTGACAGAGAACAGACACCTTGTAGTCAATGCGTGCCTGTATAGGGAGACAATGAAGGGAATGGAGTAGTGGAGTGACGTGATCTCGTTTTCCTGCCTTTAGAACTAGCCTAGCAGCTGAGTTTTGGACTTTCTGCAGTTTTTCTATGTAGCGTTTTTGGTGAACCTGACAGAAGAGAGTTGCAATAGTCAAGACGAGAGAGAACAAGAGCACAGACTAGAGTTTTTGTTGCGCTAACTGTGAGGTAGTGGCGTATGGAGCTGATCTGACGGATAGTGGTGTATGCTGAACGACTGCTCGAGAGGTATATTTTACATAACATATTCATTCACGGCCCTCCAACTAAATGATATTTTAGTCTAAAAAACTTTTCATACCAGAACTCAGCAATGTTCTTAACCGTTTTAAATAAAAAATTTTAATGGAAAAAAAAAGATCTATCGAGGTATTGATTAAACTGAGCCGAGTGCACAAGTACATATTTATTTTTTAAACCATGGTTTTACCAATATTGTCAAGTGTGAATCAGGTAAACAGGTGTAAAACTGTAGCCTAATGTGTACCTGAACTAACTAAAGTTGGGTTTATTGAAGTTTTCATTGAATTAAAAACAGATTCTTATCTTAATTGAGTTATTCAATTATATTTTTGCAGGGTTGTTAACAATACTAAAAAAAATTATTGGCAATACCAATACCAATACTGCCTGTAAAATCTATTGGCAATACCAATACAATTTTAAAACCAGTATTGCAATACCAATACCAATATTTATTTATTATTGCCTTACCAATACCAATATTTGGGTCATTCGACGAATAAAACGCAAATACGTAATACATCGCTCTATATCACTTACATCGATAAACGATAACAACATTTTTGGCTAATTTAGACAATGTATTTTTAACCAAATGTTGTTCAATAGTTAACACTTGCTTCATCAGTTTTCCTCAAAGCATTCACAAGTCTTTGACAACATATTAAATAAGTCGGCATACCTTAACGTCCTTAAGCAACAACATTTTTAATGTGTATACTGTACACATATTGTGAATGAATGAATGGATGGATGGATGAATGGATGGATGAATGAAGCAAATGACTGTCATAGAAAAGCAAATGATACATATACGGTTAAACATCATACTATAGTAAAAACAGTCGTCAGACCGAGTCAGTGGATTGCATCACATCTGGAAAACTAACGATGAACGATGAATTTTAGTAGAGTTCACAGGGTAACGCCACCTATTTGGCCGTTACCACTTAGCCAGGCGAAGAAAAGTAACCATTTCAAAATGCGCACTGCTCAGTCGTGAACGAAGAGGGGAAAATACTCGTCCTCCTAATGAAAACAACCTTTCAACAGCAGCGCTTGAAGGAAGTCCTGTATT
>CAXITT010000013.1:792335-830713 GCA_964033795.1 Lymnaea stagnalis | reverse complement strand
AAATGTGGCCGGCTCCAAATTCAGTCAATATTCCCGAAACCGGAGTGCCTGCCTTTGTAAGCTTGCAAAGCTGGTAGCTTGACGGGCAATTTTGAGAGGGTTTCTAAATCAATTAATTTTTGTAGGATCTCATCTCGAAGGCGACTGCTTTTCTCTCGAGACTTTTATTCAATGCCCAGGCTTGACATTGTAACAATACCATGTCATTATGGATGTCATTAAAACCGATTTAAAGACACATCTATTTCGCAAACACCTTCTGGGATGATTGTCAACATTATTTTCCAGTTAATGCATAATGGCTGTGTTGCTTATGGTTGAAATGGCTAGAAAGACTTTGCCATTGTATGCTTGTACTTAGTTTTTGTCGTGTTGCGTTTGTTTTAAATGTGGTAAACTATAGATTTGTTTTTTGTTGACTTTGTACCGCGCTTCGAGCCTTTGGGGATGAAGCGTGTTTTTGAAATGAACTTTATTATTATTATTATTAATAAAATTGAGACATATAGTTAATTTGTCTTGAATGTAGAACATTTAATGATTTCATTTACAAAGTGTATTCTAAAATGAACTGAAATGGGTCCACGTGTAACAAATGATGCCTCTGAGGCCGTGCTATCCGCATACATTTCGCCAACCCATATTTTGACTCACTGCTGTTTGGGGCTAAATCTTGTGGTTCCTGATACTAAGAAAGGGCAGCTGCGGAGGGTGTGTTCATTCTTCACCATGGCCGCAGGCAGAAAGGGCAAATGAATGGCTACTTAATGATGGGAATAGACTTACCTGTAAGGGTATAGGCCGTTGATAACCCTATGACGGCACAAAACAGCAGTGTCAGCACTAACTTCATTTTTTACCTGAAGTTATAGAGACATTTTTTTTTGTTTTTGGTAAATATTAAAATACTGCGTACAGTAAGTTGGTTTTTGAAGTTCATACATTAGATTAGATATTTGTTGTTAACAGTCGAAAACGGCCAGGAATAAAACAACGGAGCAGGAATTTAAATCTTAACAGCCTTTAAAAAAAGACTTAAATCAAACTGTCCAGTTTATTTTACGAATGTGCGTGTTTAGATAATTTATAATTAGACATTTGATATTTTCATGTAGTAAGTCAATGACAAAGTTCATTGGATAACGAATAGATTTTCCAAATTATTTAGTTTTTCTTTAAATAAATTTTAAAGCCTATACTCGAAGAAAAGCGAAGAGGCAAAGATGATCAAAGACTTAAAGCCTGGGCATAAAGAAAGGACGAATAGGCAAAGATGATCTGAGACTTTAAGCCCTTTAAGGAATTATAGGCAATAATGATCGGAGACTTTAAGCCTGGACCTAAAGAAAGGACGAATAAGAAAGATGATCCGAGACTTTAAGCTTGGACATAAAGGAAGGAAGAATAGGCAAAGATGATCTGAAACTTTAAGCCTGAACTTGAAGAAAGGACTTTTAGGCAAAAATGATCTAAGACTTTAAGCCTAAACATAAAGAAAGGACGAGTAGGCAAAGATGATCAGAGACTTAAAGCCTATATAGACATAAAGAAAAGACGAATAAGTAAGATGATCTGAGACTTTAAGCCTGGACGTGAATGAAGGACGAATAGGCAAAGATGGTCTGAGACTTTAAGCCTGGAAATGAAGAAAGGACGAATATTCAAAGATGATATGAGACTTAAAGCTTGGACCTGAAGAGAGAACGAAATGGCAAAGATGATCTGAGCCTTTAAGCTTGGACCTGAAGAAAGGACGAATAGGCAAAGATGATCTAAGATTACAAGCCTAGACTTGAAGAAATGACGAATAGGAAAAGATGATCTTAGACTTTAAGCCAGAACTTGAAAAAAGAACGAATACGCAAAGATGATCTGAGAATTTAGGACTAGACCTAAATAAAGGACGAATAAGAAAGAATGATCGAATTTTTAAAGCCTTGACCTAAATAAAGGACTAATAGGCAAAGATAATCTGAGACTTTAAGCCTGGACTTGAAGAAAGGACAAATAGGCAAAGATGATCTAAGAATTTAAGCCTGGACGTGAAGAAAAGACGAATCGGCAAAGATGATCTGAAAATTTAGCTTGGGCTTGAAGAAAGGACCAATAGGAAAAAATGATCGGAGACTTTAAGCTTGGACTTGAAGAAATGACTATAGGAAAAGATGATCTGAGACTTTAACCTTTGAAGTGAAGAAAGGACTTTTAGGCAATGATGATCTGAGAATGTAAACCTGGACTTGAAGAAAGGACGAATAGGCAAAGATGATCGGAGACTTTAAGCCTGGAATTGAAGAAAGGACGAATTAGCAAAGATGATATTATACTTTAAGCCTGAACGTGTAGAAAGGACGAATAGGCAAAGATAATCTTAGACTTTAGGCCTCACTTTGAAGAAAGATGTCCTGAAAAATGGAGAGCACGTTAGTCAAGAACAGTCAAGAAACAAGTAGGTTTTGTAAAGCTATTTTAAGCTAAAAAATGGTAAAATTTTAATTATAATTTATTTTATATATTTAATTAATTTACATTCTAGTACTTCAAACCGCAGCAACTTATAAGTTAAATTTATTACAAAACATTCGAAAGTTGATTAGATCTGTGAAAGAATACATAGTTAATGCAACTTAACACAAAGCCTCGATATTTTTCTACGCCCTGATCCAAAGTAAATAACGAAGTAGTTTCTTTTATTTATTTTTTTAAATTTTGAAATTAACGAGACGTCAATCTAGTTTTTTTTTTAAATATTAAACTTTTGATTCACATTTATAGTATTAATTTCGATAATGACCTTAACAACACAACAGCAGCCAAAAGCTACTCAATCACTCTCAACACCAAATAGGCTCGGTAACACCCACTCATACTCATTCCTTTGACAAGTAGTTTATATAAAAGTAAAGATAATTATCACGTACCAAATATCAGTAGAAATGTAGAAGTCTGGCAATTTGAGCGCGATGAACCACTTGGAATCACTATTGTACGTTGTTTAACGCCAAGTCTGAATTTCACTTGAACGCATGAGAGAGAAATATCAAATGCTTTTTTTCCCTTTGGCTTAGCGAGACTGCGCAAGCTGTTGAGACGGGAAATGTAAATATACTGCTCAATTTATTTGATACGGCATAGTTGCAAATGAGTTATAATATAAACATTTTATATCCCAGCTTGTCAAAAATAATATTCTAAGACACTTAAATATTTGGGTGTGATTGTTGTGACCTAGGTTGGCCTCATGGGTAATACGCCCCTTTTTTGTTAACTTCAGCTGTTGAAGGGCTACAACACCTTGCTGTGTGTACCATCTGACCTGTATAATAAATTATAATGGAAGATAATATTAAAAAAAATATCACACTAAATGGGCTTCTAGTTCGTTCAAGACCCCCCAATGGGTAAGGGGGATTTAAGATTCATCATCATCATGTCCCTTAATCCTTGGGACCGTTGGGGCGCCACAGATGACATGAAAACTATCCTCTTCCACTTCCATGCATCTCTGTTTTCTGCACTTCGCACGGCATCGCCTAGTTTTAGTCCCTTCCACTCTTTGATGTTATCTCACCATCTTCTTCTCGGTATTCCTCTTTTTCTCCCTCCTCTCGTTGTGGCCTACAGGCTTTCATTGGCGATTTAAGATTATGGGAGACATATTGACTCTGGGGAATAATGTATGTGTGTTTCAAGCGTACTTGGACATGACATAATTCTTTACTAAAATTTTAGTGCTCCCGTTAGGCAAAGCTCCACAACCCATGTGCTGTCAGGTGATTATGGGTGTGCCGGGGTAAAAATTCCTCCAATGGGGATAACAAAAAAGTGTAGACTATATGAATGTGTTGACACATAAGGGACTATGATTGGCTAGTTAACAAGCTATCGAACGTTTGACGTCCAATGGTAAAGCACGTAGGCATGTTTAAATTTTGCTGGTCATGTGACAAAATGACCCTCTCAAATTTCAATGTGTCTGAAGCGACTAGTTGATATCACACTGTCGCACTGTTTGCACATGTACTGTGTAGTGCTTGGACTAGGTGTCAATGTACTGTGTAGTGCTTGGACAAGGTGTTGATGTACTGTGTAGTGCTTGGACTAGGTGTCGATGTACTGTGCAGTGCTTGGACTAGGTGTCGATGTACTGTGTAATGCTTGGACTAGGTGTCGATGTACTATGTAGTGCCTGGACTAGGTTTTGATGTACTGTGTAGTGCTTGGACCTGGTGTTGATGTACTATGTAGTGCTTGGACTAGGTGTTGACGTACTGTGTAGTGCTTGAGCTAGGTGTTGATTTACTGTGTAGTACTTGGACTAGGTGTTGATGTACTGTGTAGTGCTTGAGCTAGGTGTTGATTTACTGTGTAGTGCTTGGACTAAATGTTGATGTACTGTGTAGTGCTTGAACTAGGTGCTGATGTACTGTGTAGTGCTTGGACTAGGTGTTGATGTACTGTGTAGTGCTTGGACGAGATACTGATGATCTGTGTAGTGATTGGACTAGGTGTCAATGTATTGTGTAGTGCTTGTACTAGGTGCTGATGTAATGTGTAGTGCTTGGACTAGCTGTTGATGTACTGTGTAGTTCTTGGGCTAGGTGCTGATGGCTGGTTGATTAATAATTATTTACACTATCGATGTAACATACCATCACCAAGCAATGAGAACAAAACCAACATCAGTGACGTAGCAGAGGTAGCCGCAGTTACACACAGAGACCACATTTTTTTTAAAAAGTAGGGCTTTAAAAGAGTAAGTCCTTTCCCGCTCATGGAACACATTTTTTTCTCAGGTGTAATTTCTGAAGAAAAAAACAAACTTTCAAGCATGAATTTATCCTAAAGCTAAATCATCATTAACTAAATTCAACGAATCTTGACTGCTAACCCTTTCCCATCCTTTGCTGAAGCGCAGATCGAAAGGAACCTGGCGAAGGTGGTGGAATGACATCAAATGCTTTTTGTGATTATTTTCATTTTTAAAAATCACTAATAAATGAAGTTGTTTCAACAAATAATTATTTGTGTGTGTGCAATAATCATTATTTCAATTAAGATGACAAGTAAAAATTGGTTTGCACATTTCAGTGTCAGGGGAACCTACGTTTCCATTAAAATCTCTTCAGTTGATCTCCGATTAAGTGAATAATGGTAACAATTAATTTCAGTGTGCACCAAAATATATTCATGTATTTTTAATGTATCAAACAAAACTCAGGGCAGAAGTTTTGCACCTTTCAAGACCTCTCCCCAATTTTCTCCTTCCCCAATCATAGTACAGTTTCGAAACCATTTTTATTAACACAGTAAAGTAGTTACTGTATATATTTTGTTATTGTTTTTCACATGTTGAATGTTAATGAGTTAAGAAATACAAAAAAAAAAAATAAGCCAATACAATATTTCTCAATTTTCTTTGTCGCATTTATTACTTAGGTTTGTAAGTCTGTTTAGAATGTTCGCTCCTCCTAACGTCCAAACCTGGCTCCTCCTAGCGTCCAAACCTGGCTCCTCCTAGCGTCATAGCTTGGTTCCTCCTAGCATCCGAACATGACTCCTCCTAGCATCGAAACCTTGCTCCTCCTAGCTTCCAAACTTAGCTCCTCCTAGCGCCCAAAACCTGGCTCCTCCTACCATCCAAACTTTGCTCCTCCTAGTGCCAAAACCTGGCTCCTCTTAGCATCCAAACCTGGCTCCTCCTAGCATCCAAACTTGGTTCCTCGTAGCGTCCATACCTTGCTCCTCCTAGTGCCCAAACCTGGCTCCTCCTACCATCCAAACTTAGCTCCTCCTAGCATCCAAACCTTGCTCCTCCTAGCGCCCAAACCTGGCTCCTCCTACCATCCAAACTTAGCTCCTCCTAGTGACAAAATCTAGCTCCTCCTAGCATCCAAACCTGGTTCCTCCTAGCGCCAAAACCTGGCTGCGCTACTTGCAAATTCCTTTACCCAAAGCAGTGGCGTAGGAAGGGGCCTTTGTGGTGGGCATTTTCAACCAATTCAAAATTATTTTTCGTGGAAAGTCATTGCGGTTTCCGTAAAACTCCCGAAATTATTGATGTGGTGTTTGTGCCAGACAGTTAAGTTACGGGGAAAATGCAAGGAACAGTGTGTTGATATCTTCTCCACCTCTGTATATCTGACCTAAGCCTTCAATACTGTTAGTTGAGAAGGTCTTTGGAGATCATGGTTAACTAAGGCAGAGCGCCGCTCGCGGTGACCACAAGGGGCTAAGGCTCTTCGTGGCACAGCAGACCAGTAGGGTGGACTCGACGACCCGAAGCTAAAAAGACCCGGCTAAACACTAAATGTCAGACTGAAAGATATGTGCCTCACTGCAAGCCTTATCCAAATGGAAGACGAGAATAGTGTGCCCACACTTATACTTAAGTTGTCTTGGATGAGTTTGGAAGTGATCATAAACCTATCCTTCCTAAAGGCACACTTTCAGAAGAGGCACTGGCAGTTTCCAAAGGCAAATTGAGCTCAGTACAAAACAGAGGCCGAAGCCAAGCTGGCAGAGGTCCATGCAAAAGAGCTAGAAGACGTAATGTTGATTACGAACTCTTTGTAAGCAAGATTCTCTATGTGAAAAGAGGAGTAATTCCGAGAACAAATTGACGCCAAACCTTCATACGGTACTGGAATAAAACTCTGAATGCGCTGTTCAAGAAACGAGCAAAAGCATGAAGGAAAGCCGCCAAGAACAAAACACCTGCAGCTCAAGCAGCGTACAACTCCTTGACGCTCAATTTTGTTCCGAGTTCTTTAAAGCAAAAAAAAGTCAAAGTGGGTAAATACGTGTGAAAATCTCAACCTTGCGGACGGACGGATTCTTATAAAATGCGTTTCTTGTATGCACATTTTTTCAACTTTTTAGCTCCACACCGCATAGATCCATATGACATTTTAGAAAGGATGCATACTAAAATGTTTATTTTTAGGAGTTGTTTAATTGTTAGTTTTCCGAGTAGCGGCGAACAGTCCCGTAAAACATATTCGTGGCCTTTCTCGCTGAGGATATTGAAAGATAACTGGTTTAACAGTTGCAGCAAGCTGTTCATTTCAGCCGAACGAGACGATCATGTCAAAAGCTCTATCACTCGCACCGAAAAGCGCAGAGGTGTCTAAAGGTTACACAAGGCTAAATATTACAGTTTTTAGTCGACACTAGGCTAAATATTACAGTTTTTAGTCGACACTAGGCTAAATATTACAGTTTTTAGTCGACACAAGGCTAAATATTACAGTTTTTAGTCGACACTAGGCTAAATATTACTGTCTTTAGTCGACACTATGCTAAATATAACTGTTTTTAGTCGACACTATGCTAAATATAACTGTTTTAATTTGACAATAGGCTAAATATTACTGTCTTTAGTCGACACTAGGCTAAATATTACTGTTTTAGTCGACACTAGGCTAAATATTACTGTTTTTAGTCGACACTAGGCTAAATATTACTGTTTTTAGTCGACACTAGGCTAAATATTACTGTCTTTAGTCGACACTAGGCTAAATATTACTGTTTTTAGTCGACACTAGGCTAAATATTACTGTTTTTAGTCGACACTAGGCTAAATATTACTGTCTTTAGTCGACACTAGGCTAAATATTACAATCTTTAGTCGACATTAGGCTAAATATTACTGTCTTTAGTCGATACTAGGCTAAATATTACTGTCTTTAGGTGACACTAGGCTAAATATTACTGTCTTTAGTCGACACTAGGCTAAATATTACTGTCTTTAGTCGACATTAGGCTAAATATTACTGTCTTCAGTCAACCCTTGGCTACATAGTACAGTCTTTAGTCGACCCTAGGCTAAATATTACTGTCTTTAGTCGACACTAGGCTAAATATTACTGATGCTATATCCAATGAGATATATGTGTAAACACAACGCAACAATAGGGTGATTATTAA
Source organism: Lymnaea stagnalis (assembly GCA_964033795.1). NCBI lineage: Eukaryota > Metazoa > Mollusca > Gastropoda > Lymnaeidae > Lymnaea > Lymnaea stagnalis. Next base: position 822,784 of record CAXITT010000013.1, on the reverse strand, counting down.
GAAACAGTGATCATGAATCTCTCAGAGTTTAGATGACAGTTCACTTCATTTGAGAACTAAATAGGCACTTTATAGACGCAGAATTTGAGGATAAATTTGGCTGAATTTTTTTATAAATGTACGTACACATCATTCTGCTGAGACCCCCCCCCCCCCAAAAAAAATGCCATTACGCACGCAAAATCTCCGAGATTGAACCCACCCCCACTCGGAAGATACAAAGTTTATGGATCGCCCTTATGGAAAGCAATCCATGGAGAAAACCTGGGAAGCCAATGTTGGCAACAGCGTCACAAAAGTTGGCGAAAATCAAAAGGAAAAGTAAACACACATCAGCAGAGCGGTAGAGAGGTTTATAGAGTTCTGAAACAAGACCAAAGTTTGGCCCATTACCTACACACAGTCACATGAATCAATAATGTCATAATTTCACGTTCAAACAAAGTTCCAAGTATATTAAAAAGTGGACAAGGATTCCCTTAAAAGATGATTTAAATAAACAATAATACACATTAGAATATAAACAACAATGAAACACTATACATATAGAGCAACGAATTTAATAATAGATGAATTATAACCACATAACAGTTGTATTAGTTGAGATGTAATGGTAATTATATTCTGCTGAACAAGCATGCTTTCCTGGCAAAGTAGCGAATCACATCATTGAAATCAACAGTTTTTGCAAGATCATACTCAATACCGAGTCTTGCCAAAGCTACCAGTGACATAGTCAATCGAGGATAATTTTGTATTAGATTTAGTTTGCTGGATGAGCGCTCTGAAGAGGTGACACTGGCAGGAAACGTAAGCAGGATGCGGAGGCAGACCCAAATGTTTGGACATGGTCCTTCCAGCGTGGACCTTTTCAAGCAAATCGGTACCTCCAATGGAATCATTTGACCACCTCTAACATGATTGCTTGATGAACAGATGGCAAATGTCTTATCTCCATTATAAGATATTCACTTATTTCAGCGGGATACTGCCAGTAATTAAAAATTTTCTCTCCGTTTATCTTGAGGAATTGGTAGGTACTTCAAGAGGAAGCTGAACGTCTCAGAAATGTTAACTGTAGCACTGAAAGGCGCAGTGAGTCCTCCAACAACATGATCCCATATTACTCAGGAGACAGACTTTCTGAACTATGCTCCTTCGGGGAATTCATCCAGTTCGTCTTGTTAGACAAATCTGCTGCTTCTGTAACACCATCGTCACGGAACTTTTTTATTTTGCGTTTGCTTCACCCCGAGTTTCAGAGAGTTTCACGTCTATGCACAAATTGAAAGCACACGCTAAGCCTTGCTTCAGATACTCTTCCAGCTGTTAAGAATGTGTGTCCGTTCTGAAATTATGCTTCTCTCTTTTTATTTATTTATTTCCTTTTTTTTGAGGTGCGAGTACATAATTTCGCCACTTTTAGCCAATGACCATTCTTCTGTTGATGCAAGCTGAGACTTAGATGCTCGACAGATTTTGATCCAAAACAATATATTAACAAGGAAATCAAAATAATGCTTGTTTCACCCAGACGAGTCAATCTCGATCATGTTTTTCACCATTTACATTTGAAAATGTTAGAATACTGTCGGGAAAGACCTGGTCACACACACACACACATATATATATATATATATATATATATATATATATATATATATATGTGTGTGTGTGGCGCTACAGCCCCCATGTAGGGATTTGGCCTGCCTCACCACTTCCTTCCACTCAGACCTAACTAATGCCTTTCTTTTCCATGCTTGGACTTTCAGCTGCTGTAGATCTTTTTCCACATCATCTCTCCACCTAAGCCTAGGTCTGCCTTTGAGCCTTTTTCCTCTGGGGTATTGGTGATGCACCCTCTTCGTTGCTCTGTCATTTGACATTCTCTCTAGGTGTCCTGCCCAGCGTAGCCTGCCCCTTTTTTATTTCTGCTACTATCGTGGTATCCTGATATAGACTGTATAATTAATGTTTGGTTCGTATTCTCCATCCATATTCATCCTTTGTTGGTCCTGAGAACTTTCCTCTCCCATGTGTTTAATAGTGTTTCTCTTGTTTTTGTTAGGGTCCAAGTTTCACTTCCATATGTTACAATTGGTCTGATTACAGTTTTTTAAAAATAGTTTTCTTTGTTTCACTTGTAATGTTTTTACTTTTGAGTATTTTTTTACTACTGAAGTATGCCCTGTTTCCGGCTGATATTCTTTCTTTTTTTTCTGTTGGTAATTCGTTTCTTTCATTTAACAAGGAACATAGGTATTTGAATTGATTTACTTTTTCAAAAGTCTGGTTTCAAACTTTAATTGCTTCATCTGTTTGTTCTTCTCTTATCATGGCCATGTATTTTGTTTTTGGTTGTTAACTTCCAGCCCTGCTTGTATACATGCGGGCTTTATGATTTTTCATATAATTAATTACCTCTTTGGTTTCTTCTAGGGTTGGGCATTGTGGAGGGTGATAATCTTCTTCTTGTCTATTGTCTGCATTCAGTGTGTCCTCAAAATATTCAGCCCACCTCTCCAGTACTTTACTATTTTCCGTGATTAATTCTCCATTGATGCTCACACAGATTTACTTGGTATCCACTCTTTTCATCTTTTATCTTCGTGTACATTCCTCTTATATTTCCCTCTCTTGATAAATCGTCTATTTCCTTTACTTTATCTTTTTCTCATTCCCTCTTTTTCTTCCTACACATTTTGTTTGCTTTCCTTCTGGCTTCCTTGTATGTTTGTGTTGTCTTTCTGGTTTCCCTTTGTAACATGATCATTCGTGCTTTGTTTCTTCCTTCCACAGTCTCTCTGCATTCATTGTCGTACAGCCTACTCTATTGTTGGCTTGCTGAAATCCCACTACTTTCTCTGCTGATCTTTTAAGGGCATTTTTTATCCTATCCCACTGATCATTTAGATTGTTTTCCCCGTTTACTTCCTCGTGCCATGCTTCTAATTGTGCTTCTACTTCATTCTGGTAAGCTCTTGCAGTTAATGGGTCTTTGGGCAGTTTTTGGTAATCGTATCGTTTCTCTCTTTGATTACGACCATTGTGAATTAAGCTTATTCTCTGTCTATATTTCACCCTTACAAGTAGATGGTCCGCATCTGCTCCTCTAAGGCTTCACACATCTAATAAATCTGATCCTTGTCTCCTATCTATTAAAAAATGATCGATTTGATGGCGTGTGATTCCATCTGATGAGTTCCACATAGCTTTATGTCTATTTTTGTGCGGAAACTTGGTGCTGCTAACTGACATCCCCTTTCCTACCGCGAAGTCTATGAGTCGGATCCCATTGTCATTTGATTCTTCGTGCAGACTTTCCTTGCTAATAGTTGGCATGAACATATTTTCTTTTCCTATTTTGGCATTGAAGTCTCCAATCACTATTTTAATATCATGTCGTGGTGCCTCTTCGTAGATCTTTTCCAGTGTCTCATAAAAGGATTCTTTATCCTGATCTTCCGTGTCTTCCGTTGAAGCATGTACATTTATGAATGTTATATTGAACATTTTTCCTCGCACACGCAAAGATCACAATCTTTCGTTTTCTGGTTTGAAGCCTATGACTGCAACATTCCGGCAACTCCTGTTCCTAGTGTGTTGGTGTTGCTAACACTATAAAATATGGTGTATTCTTTTGTTTTGATGATGTCTGAATTTTTCCATCGAATTTCTTGCAATGCAGCAATAGATATTTTATATTTCGCCAGCTGATTTACAAGGTTGGCTAAGGCTCCTGCTCTAAACAGGCGTAGTACATTCCAATGCAATGCAAAAATCATGTCCATATCTGCATGCACAGGTTGATTTCCATTGGTGTCAGTCTGGGTTTTGTTCTGTTGATTGGCTTTCGTAACGTTGATTTTGTACATGGCCGGGTTGTTAACCCTGCTCACAACCATCTGGGGGGTTGCCCCTTACAGCGCTCTGGAAAGCTGCCTTAGTTTTTGGGTAAGGTTCCCTAGCCTTTTGGATCCATCCACTACCTACAAGGCAGTAGGTTCTGATTTTGGTCTGCCCCAGGTATTTTATTTCCAGGGTATCCTCCATATCTGGTGGCCTTTCCCCTATCCGCCACCTGGGGAGGCGCTCGATGGAAATCAGTATCTCCGCACGATATATATATATATATATATATATATATATATATATATATATATATATATATATATATATATATATATATATATATATATATATATATACATACACACACATTAAATAAAAAGAGCTGATGCACTCTAGTCCTTGTCATAATGTAATGCACCGCGAAAATCATTAAAACCAGTTATTTGTCTTACTCCAGTTTAGTGAGCTTCTTGAGAGTACGCCGATATGAAGATTGTTCACACTTTGTCAAAGTCTATCTCAAAACAATACTCATCACTCAGACATCGACTAAAAACGACGCGAATCGACAACTGAATATTACTGTCCGTGCGTATCGATCGGACATCGGGTAGTGTGGAATGCGTCGGAGTTTGGGGATTTTATAAGCAAGGAAAACTCGAGATAGAAACATGTCCAGTAAATTCTGACAGTCCTTGACAGATTCGACACATTGGCCTTGAGAGAATCTTGCGCCTGTCTCGCCCTGTGCCGGGTTTTTATTAATAGAAATGCCCGCGCCGCATCATTTCAAATGAATAGATAGGGACGTGACTGGGGTGGGCTTAGGGTTGGGGCAGGGTTTGTGGTGGGCTGGTTTAGGGGTTGGTGTGAGGAAGGGTGGGGATTGTTGGGTGCGCTGGGGTTTTCAGATTGTGTGAGTGATTAGACAGGTTAATGTAACCTTGACCTTTTCTTGGTTGGCATCCACAGGGGCGAATTCAGTGAGGTGGGTCACTTGCACGCCTGCCCCCTTACACCCGTCACAACATAATTATGGAGGTAATAAATGTACGTTAAAAGGTAAAAATGTATCGCATTAACTTTTAGGAGAAAAAATATGTCGACCCCCCCCCCCGTTAATAGTTGTGGCATCGGCATACCCAACCCATACAACGATGCTGTTTGTTTCAATACTCTTTCCATGCACACACAGGTGTGTTAATAAATGGTCGTTAAAAAGTAAAAATGTATCGCATTAACTTTTAGGAGAAAAAATATGTCGACCCCCCCCCCCGTTAATAGTTGTGGCATCGGCATACCCAACCCATACAACGACGCTGTTTGTTTCAATACTCTTTCCATGCACACACAGGTGTGGTAGTATGGGGGGCAACGATCGCATTGGTCTGTTCAATGGTAACGTTACAATTGAGGACTTGGTGGTGCCAAAGATATGGAGGAACAAAATTTACTATCTTGTACCATCCTGATCGTGTTCATCACGATCTTTAAATACGAAACGTTGATGGTGTAGCGCCTCCCACCCCTCTCATGACTGGCGTCTCCCATGTCACGGTGTATCCTCTACTCGAGACTATTTATAAACAGCTTTAAAAAAAAATCTTATATATATATATATATATAAATTGTAGACCTCACCCGTTCAAAGGTTCTCGGTGGGTTGCTATTGTTATGAGAACTGCGACCGAACGGCCGTCTCGTAAGCTCGGGTGAGATGTGGTTTTCTGGCAGCTGTAAGCACTGCTCGCGGAACGATGGGTGTAAAGATGAAATAGGCTTGGACTGATTGGATTATAAACACGAGAAAATTGCTTTAAACCCCAGTTTACGTCACGCTTTCAGTTTTCTCGTCTTGTCTTGTAACGGCGTCGAACTCACTGTTCGTTTTCAAACGATTACTATCAAGCATTTGAAATGAATACGATTCTCCTTTAAGGGCCTAGGTCGTGAACCCATTTACAACTCTGTCCCCGTACTTTATAAATATGGTTAGTGTAGTGAAGCCTTTAGACTTTAGATGCCTATAAATGGTTATCGTTTAGACGTTCGGTATGATGAACAGTTGAGACTAGTTGAGTGTTTAACGCCTTGTCAATTTTATTGTCTAGAATTCAGCCTGTTAATTAGAGGCTCTTGTATTTCTTCTTTCAAGATTTATTATGGTTTCTTTTTATGCTAACTTTTAAATTGTGTACAGTCTTCAGCCAAGACAATCGTTTTGCCTTCTCGGTGCGTCATTTGAATAGCTACTCGTTGCTAACTGAACACTTCAGGATTAAACATGTCACTCAGAAAACTGGACCCACCAGAACACTGGACCCACCAGAACACTGGACCCACCAGAACACTGGACTCACCAGAACACTGGACCCACCAGAACACTGGACCCACCAGAACACTGGACCCACCAGGATATTTTATCCTGCGTTGAAACAACAAGCAAATTACTATTTTTTAAAAAGTAATAAGAATACATAAATAACTTTCACTGGCTGTTAAATTATATAAATGATCCATCTGCCCGCGTTGCTTGGATTTGTAATCGGAAAATTAATATTAAAGTTAAATCGGAAGAAATTTGCAAATATGCTGCCTTTTAAATTAACATTTGGGGTCCCCAACATGAAAAGAACTTAATCTTTTATATTTTATAGCTGAGTATTATAGGTTGAATACGGAAAAAACATTTTATTAAAATTGTCCCTTTAAAGTCGGTTGAAAAAAAGCGAAATATAGAGCGGCTTCTTTAAAAATAAAATTCGTCAGCCATGCACAAAATGATTTAGATATTATTAGTTTCAAAGTCCACGGATATTTTAAAAGGGGATTATGAAAGTTTACCAAATTTGCGCCTAACAGCAACACTTCGTGTAGAATCTTGCAGTGTAATCTAAGCCTTCCTGCACACCGTTGGTTATTATAAAGAAAATATATTGTTGAGCCTCCTGCACTCATTTATAACATATTAGAAACTTGAAAACATCTTTAAATCTGAATTCGTAACATTTGAGGTAAATCATAGATAAGAAACAAAAAAACCAGATAAAAACATGAGAAACATAGAAAGGGCATTTATAAAAATTTAAAAACCTTATAAAAAAATATGTTCACCAATATCGATGAAATTCCCGGGAAAGTATTGAAATCTATAAAGCTAAACCAAAATTTCCATACAAATTTATACGCCATTGACATTTTTATAATCTTTATATCTACGCAAACTGTCAAGAAATTGATGTAAATTTATTTATTTATTTATTTATTTTCCAATCTTCAAATAATTTTTTTGTAAAACTGCCTTTTCTATGTCATCAATATTTCAATACTAAATCGTCTAAAACAAATTACCGTAACTTAAGACGTTTCCGTTAATGTCAAATTAAAGGCCCCTGTGGGAACCCATTCTATGGGGTGGCGTTATAATTGTCACTATGATAGGGGCCCAATACATTTTCTTCAGTCAGAAGCTGCGTCCCATTAAAATCGGTTGAAAAATTCAAAAGAGACATAGTGAATGTCATAAAAATGAAATAAGTATCCCTGGCCCCTGGGGAAATATTATGAGTTCAAAACCCTCCTGTTTTTAATATAGATTTTCCAGTGCATTTATACCAAGTTTGGTCTAGATTTTGCCATTAATTGTAATTTTATTTATGTAGCTCATATAAGAAAGAAACAACGAATTTTAGGCCCCATTCCTGAAGGTGATATTTTTTTTAGCAAATTCAAACCCGCCAGCATCTCCTTCTGTATAGTGTTATAAGTGTGTATCACAAGTAGAACTTTTTTACTTACTCTTTACCCTCTACATTTTAAGATTTTTCACTTACAGCTCTTGGTATAAGGCAAGGAATAAGGGATGATCCAAACCAACATTGTTGGGTTTCCACTCGACCCATTAACAGAACATTGTCACTTTGAGCTTTACAAGGCGGATGGGTTTTAACAAGCACACACGCTTAACGGTGCTAAAATAAAAGACTAGCTGCGTGTAACACCCACTTGCCACGTTTTATTCAATCAACTTATTAGCACACACAAAAAAGGACAACAAACCAAGCTCTAAGTTGTCCAAGATCTTCTCCTTCTCTGCTGACCGATCCAGAATCATGTCGTTGGCCCGGCTCGGGTGCATGAGCCCAGTCCACTTCATACGGGATCTGATTCAGGGTATCGAATATCTCGAGGGCTAATTGCAATATTTCGTGATGTCCATTTTATTGCAACGATGAAAAAACGACTCGGACTCTAAAGTGTCACGTAAAATGGGAACAAATCAGGGGCGTGGGTGGTCGGGGCGGGAAGGACTCGGGTACTTCCAACATATAGCGTTATTATAACAAAATATAGCGTTATTATAACAAAATATAGCGTTATTATAACAAAATATAGCGTTTTTATAACAAAATATAGCGTTTTTATAACAAAATATAGCGTTATTATAACAAAATATAGCGTTATTATAACAAAATATAGCGTTATTATAACAAAATATAGCGTTATTATAACAAAATATAGCGTTATTATAACAAAATATAGCGTTATTATAACAAAATCTAGCGTTATTATAACAAAATCTAGCGTTATTATAAACACGTTCAGCCATCTTCATGCCGATTTCTTCAAAAGAGTGTATACATGTATAGTGCTAACGTCAGTGAATGATTCCAGTGGTGTTTGCTATTTAATTTTGCTCTGACCATTCAGTTCCCTTTCGACTTTAATGGAACCGATGAATCCACAAAAGAACTGAACGACTAAGTATATGCAAGGACTTTTACTCAAACAAATTCTGTTTGCGGTGGATGTGGGGGAGACACCCCCTCACCACTCCCCCCAATCCTTTGAACAGTTTTAGAAACACTGGTGCTCGTGCAGACAACCGCATGAATAAACGACAAGCGGGGAACAGATAAGGTAAAGTTCGTCGAGCGGGGCTCGCGTCTGATGGCACGCAATGCAAGCATTAACTTCATTAGCTCCAAATACAAGTATTGGATTGACGACCCGCCTCGTGTATTAATGAGCATTAAACTGCGAGAGCTGTTACGAGCAGATGCGAGTGCTAAATGATTCTGCGGTGAAAGAAAGAAATAACCGTTCTTAACAAAAGTGATGAAATTGTTATGTTTGGGTTTCTTTAAAGCCTACTGGGTAAATTGAATGACGCTTCACGGAATAGATTTACCGAAACACTGCAAATAAAGTTTAGGACAATTTTATCACATCTTTATGTGGAGGGGGAGGGGGTGAGCCATCTAAATGTTTTACGTTAGAGACAGGCTTTCTCAGAATAAATGTATCGCTAAGATCAATGTGGTCCAGTTGGAAGTACAAATGTATTATGGACTATAATTTCATAATTTGACACAAGAAGAAATATAGATCTATATGTTTAACAACCTAAAGCTTGTCTTACTTAGCATACACAAAAAAAAAGGTAACTAACTGGTTGTGTCTACAATACAGACCACCAAACACATGCATGTGATAGAACTACAAGTAATTAAGTTCTGTTTGCGTCAAATGCCATGAAGCAATCTTCCAACCCCACCCACTCCGCTACAGGGGCACAGCCATCTGTAAAAGTCAACACGAACGGAAGCAGGTCCTTGCAGGAAACCAGAGAAGTGCAGCCCCAATCAACCTGAGAGATAATGGAATCATCGCACGCCCCGGGGGGGGGGGTGTAAGTCTTATTATGACACTTCGGCGGGCAAATTAATGGGGTCAAAGTATGTATATCAGATCATGTTTATACAAAAAAAGAAGTAATGATTATAAAAAAAATGGATATTTTCAAATTTTCCAACGTCTGACTATGGTGATTGTCTTGGTAAAATTACCAAAGGTGTGTGTGTGGGGGGGCATTCAAAATGGAGATATGAAACTAATGGTGTTTAATGTAAAAAAAAAAAAGGAAATTTAATTTTTACGGGCGTTTTTGTACGTTCCCCATGTGCAAGTCTTCTGCGGTTTAAGATGAAAGCATCGGGGTGCAACAAGTCTATATCAGCTCACTGATGATTGCTTGCCAGAAGTGATCCAAAAATGTGGTAAAACCGGAAGAAGTGGGTAAAGATTCAGATTGATGGAGTGGTTGTGTTTTTAGAGTTCTCTTAAAACAATAATTAGCAACAAGATGAGTACTCGGGTGTTATGTGCGTTTTGCTCTTTCTTGGCTGACTGTTCTTTCTTGGCTGACTGTTCTTTGTTGGCTGACTGTTCTTTGTGGATGGCGTGAGCTTTTCCACGAATTGTTAAAAATCGAAATTGACTGTTTAAAGTTATTTTGTGGAAAAAATATATCGAAATAGTCGACTTTGTTAACTAGACCACTTAGAACCTATATATCAAACATTTTTCAAGTTGCTTATTCTTATGCAATGTTGTAAAATCATGTGGCAGACTTTCTGTATTTCATAATAAACACATTTAGTTAATGGGGCCTTTTTCTTAACCATACTATAAACACGGCATGTATTTGTGTGTTTATTTATTAGTTATTTATACTAATAATTACCCTGAAACATGATGATACTGAAGATATGCATCATGATATTTGGTCATGAAAAATAAACAGCATAACATTTGCTGAAGTAAAACTTTTAAGTCTCCTGTTATCTTTTGCATCAATAATAGAACCAAATATCTTAGGAAGAAGAAACATTGTACGAAAAAATAAGATAGTGTTCGTCCTTCGCACACGAAGATGACCAAGGCAGTTTTCTTGAGTTTAAAGTGAAGGAGAGACGCTCAATTCGTCAGCCTCACTCTCTCGACCTTGCCTATTCAATCCAATGGCAAGACTTACTGTAAATAGACCAGGATGGAGTAGATGACCAGCACTGTGCTCTTTATGCGCAGGAGTTGTTGAAATTTTCATCGTGTCATCCTACTCAGGTCCACTAGCAATGGATTTACTCCGTGTAGACCACTCCGCCTCCTAGAAATCACGAAAATCTTACGAGTGCTTATATATTACAAAAATGATAATATATAAGTGACTGCGTTCAAGCCGGGTAAAGTAAGTTCAAGCCGGGTAAAGTAAGTTCAAGCCGGGTAAAGTCAGTTCAAACCGGGTAAAGTCAGTTCAAGCCGGGTAAAGTCAGTTCAAGCCGGGTAAAGTCAGTTCAAGCCGGGTAAAGTCAGTTCAAGCCGGGCACGAAAAGGTTGATGGTGAAAATAAACAAATTTGTTTAAAATGGAGATCGTGACGTATCCTATGGCTGTTTGAGAGTCGTCTAGACATTCATGCAATCATCCACTTTATTTCATTTGTTGGAGGTTTTGATTTTAGTGACGTACTATAATACTCAGTGATACATTTTATTCTTTCCTGCGTCCGCATTTTCTTTTCTCTTCAAAGCCTTCACTCGAATGTTTTGGAAAATGTGTAACGAATTGATTCGGAATCTATTATGTTAATAAAAATATAGCGCCCTATCTCTTAAATTCATCCACCCCCCCCGGTTAAAATCTGACCGTTAAAAATAGCTGAGTCATACGATGAACTCGCCAGCCAGCCCATGCCCGCACCGACAGGCGCGGAAGACTGTTGCCAATTTGGCGTGGAATAAAACGATATGGTCTGTCTGTCTGTCTGTCTGTCTGCCCAATCTTAACGCGTTGAATCAAAGGTAAATTTGTATTAAAGGTATATGGAGGAAAAAAACGCAATTCAAAAGAATTAATTTACAAATTGTTTTGTTCTTACATGTGTTGGTATTAGTTGGATTCTTATATTTGTTTCTTTTTCAAGCTATGCTGTTTTTTGTATTTTTATAGCTGTTAAATAAAGTCGAACTAATTTACAGCAAAGTACGAAAATTGTCTTCATCCGAATTATTTCCGATGACAAGTCTGTGTATGTTGAAATTTGTATACACATAAATTTACTTATTTTAGATTTTCAAATTGTTTCTGCAAAATTAAAAACATAACAACTAGGGCACATTTTTAAGTACAATTATTCAATTGTAATGTATACTAAAAATTTAATACAACCAACGAGAACCCAATACACATCGTGTATATATAATATATCCTGAGTACAAATAGTTCGACTTCCCTTCCCACCCCAAGCCCCAACCATACACATCGACGCAACAAAGTTCTGTTCCAATGAATAACACCCTGGGCTAAATGCGATGCTAGCTTGCTCAAAGAAAAGAAAAAGTTGTACGATTAAACAAGAACTGAAAGCCACCCGTTTAGCGCACATTTCGTTGTCCGTGTCCATCGTATCCCCTGTCATTTTTGTTTTATGTATGATGATTATTACCCGGCTGTACAAGCAGAGTTCCCGTTTGTTTGCCTTACCCCAGGCAAACAATATTTTTACCTGCTCACATAAATTTCCATCCATTAGCTTCTATCCCGCCCCCCTTTCTCTACCCGCCCCCCCCCCTTTTTTTCTTCCCTGTCATCTTGTTTTTCCTTCTATCTTTGCTTATATATTTCATTTAGAAAACTGTTATTGCGATTTCAAATTCTATGACAGGCCCTTGTGCTAAATGTCAAAATTTGTTGCTAAGGGCATAGCTGTGGAATTTAAGTTTTATTCAAAATTTGTATGAATTTGTAGACTTCAGATGTTCATCTATTTACAGAATTAGACCAACAATTGCATAATTTACTTATTTATTTTCTGTATGTAATACATTTGATCCCAGAAGTCTGTGTTCATTTCAGCTTAATGGAGTTTTTTTATGAATACAACAAAGAATTACTGCTCAATTAAATTTTTTATCTACAATGTTTTCTTAATACCAACACTGAACTCTGGAGAGTTTTATGGATCCTCCTATGCAGTCATTATGTTTCACTATATCTTCATTTTATGTTCGTATTGGAACCAGTGGAACTAATACGCCCCTGATAAACCCGCCAGCTACCCAGAACCCTACCTTGAATCATCTGGACACGCCTTAACTGACTCTTTCACACCTTAAGCTTCCACTGTCACCGTCAACTTCAAATAATTTTTTTTTGTTTAAATCCTGTTTTACCCAGCTGTCGTTTGTGTAATGGTCTGCAACATATCAGCCTGACTACCGACATTGGTGCAGAGTTAGTCTTTCCCCACAAGAAATAAAATAATGTTTTATCCCCACTGCAGTGAGCTTCTACCTAAGCAAAATCTTGTGACAAAATGTACTGTTAAATATAACAGAAACGTAGACCGCTAAGAATTTCTTGTTGTTTTTTTTTGTTTTTTTTACAATATTTGTAAACAAATTTTGTGACACATAAATTAACACTTAAAATTCTAAATCCGCCGCTCTGAATGTCATGTTTTAAATTCCTTTTTACCGTTGTGTAATGCGCTCCATCGCCTTTGCAGGTCTTGAGATCGTATTTTTTTCTTCATGTGTACAACTTTGCTACGAGAAGCATTACGAATCAGCAGCATGACTAAAAATATAAATACATAAATTTACTTATTTCGGTTAGAGATTAAAAAAACACACGTAATTATCAGTTGTTGTGTATTTTTTTAACGTCATCAGAATTTTTTTTTTTTTTTAAATGGAGACAAAAAAAAATTTAGTCGATGAGTGAGTGCTCCACAGTTTGGAACCCGCCATTTTTTTCCCCGGAGATGCGCAGCGACGAAGATAGCTCGCGGAACCTGTTCTCGGAGACTGATGCTGCGAAAGACAACAGTTGAAGGAAATCGGGCATGTTTTGATTGATGCAGCCACTTACACGAGAATCGGGTTCTACCTGTCAGTGGGCTGGTACACAGCCTCAGAATAAATTAGCTGTAATGGCTGCAGCTTCGTCGTCTCTTCAACGTGTCAAAACAGTTCTCCAGTTTTCTAAGCACCCTTCTCTTATAACTATAATCATTTAAGAAACACGTTTACGATACTCTGTGACTCTATGACTCTGAGACTCTATGACTCTATTACCATATACACGAAGAGTGTTGAATCCCAAGACACGAAATAGCTGTAAGGGCAGTTTCCTGACAAATGGTAAAAAGATCAAAGGACATGGCTAAAACTGTGTTTATTTTGCAATCTATACAAATGTCTCTATCAGTTTAAATGTCTCTATCATTACAAATGTCTATTAGTACAACTGTCTATCAGTACACATAGCTCTATAAGTACAAATGTCTATCAGTACACATAGCTCTATTAGTACAAATATATATCAGTACAACTGTCTATCAGTACCCATAACTCTATTTGTATTAGTACAAATGTCTCTATTAGTACAACTGTCTATAGTACACATAGCTCTATTAGTACAAATGTCTCTATTAGTACAAATGTCTCTATCAGTACAATGTCTCTATTAGTACAAATGTCTCTATCAGTGCAAATGTCTCTATCAGTACAAATGTCTCTATCAGTACAAATGTCTATCATTACAAATGTACTGGTTCAAATGTTCTTCGTTTGCAACGGTAATGACAGATATATATATGTGTGTGTGTGTGTGTGATTTTGAAGTCGCCAAACCCCTCTCTAACTGCCATCAGGGAAATTATGTCCTCATAAAAGTACTTGTCTGGCTGGTGTGGTAGGTGTGAGGCTTTTAAGCTACACGCTTACGACATTGCCGTAAAGTCATTCATCGGTGTAGAAAAAGATATTTGAAACTCTTGGGTTATTTATGTGCGGAAAGGAAACGATGCATCAAAAGAGAAGACCCTGAAGTGCCTGCTAGATATAACATGTCTGTAGTCTGCCCGCTCGCTAACGTGAATAATGGTAACTGGCGGGGGCTCTTAGTAACGATGGGAATTGAAGGCGAGAAGCTGCTTCCCTAAATAGCCACAAAACCGATACGCTGCTGCTAGGCAGAAGATGGACAAAAGTTCGCAACTTTTTTTTTTTCTGGCTAATCAGGGGCGGATCCGGGTACAAAAAATTGTTTTTGTGGGATGTTTAATAATCATGCGCCGCGTTCTGAGTTGCCGGGCCACGACCTAAGTAGCCGGGCCACGACCTGAGTAGCCGGGCCACGACCTGAGTAGCCGGGCCACGACCTGAGTAGCCGGGCCACGACTTTGAGCGTTACGTAAAACGTGTCGTATTGTATTTTGTATATTTTTGGATGTGTCACTTTGTTCCATTGTGGTTTCCGACCTTACGTTTAGAATGGTGATAAGTAAGCAAACACGACCAATCTAGTTGTATTTTCCAATGAGTACCAATGAGCTGGGTTTCCAATCTAGGAGTCAACATTTCAGGGGGAAAGGTGATTATAAGAACAGATCTACATGTACTGACTTTGAAGTTGTGATATAAGAATTTATCTTAAATTCTTTATTTACATTAAACTTTTATGTTATGGTGCTTCCGGCCACAACAAGGGAGATCTCTAAAGGTTTTTTTGTTTTGTTGTTGTTTTTTTGGTGTTTTTTTTATACTTACTGTGCTCTGTTTCTTGTCGTATTTTAATGTGTCCTGTTTGCCGAAGAAGGCTCTCAGCCGAAACACTCTCATCTTATTGTCCTGTCTTTTCATTCAAGCTTCCACATACGTTGTTCTAATATTTCATTCACACAGCTTGAATGCAGTCCTTCATTTATTATGTTATAAGTCACAAGTTTATTTTCTAAGTTCTGAAGCCCTCTAATCTATTTGTAATTCAATTTTTTTTTTAAAAATAAGTCCGATTTTAAAATGCCTTATTCCTTTTGAAGATTAGGCGGCAGAGTTACTCAAGCAAGTTTTAAGGGGTACAGCATATAGAAAAGATTGGGAAACCCTGCTCTAGAGAGTGCGAGTGAACATGCCTCTTGATAGCAGGATTATCACAATAGCTGCAGCACAGTAGCCCGTAGTAGTTACTACAAAAGTGATGATTAATTATAAGCACACACTGCACGCTTTTGTTAGCGAATGTCAAGGCCGTTGTGTATTACTGGTTACTGCAAAATACTTGGTCTGTGCAATAATACGTCTGTGTAATAATAAGTCTGTGCAATAATATGTCTGTGCAATAATAGCACGTCTTATACTCAGTTCAAACGATCAAATTTAAGTCAAGTTTGCGTCAAGTTTCTTTTATAACGCATTATGTTGTGTTGCAACAAAGTGCGTTCAAAAAGAAATTTGACACAAATTTGATCGTGTGACTAAGCATTATTTATTATGTTAATTAAAATTTAGCTAATTATTCGCGTAAAATATGGAACCATCGGGTATTTAAAATAGCGTATGTTCTATTTTTAGAACGTTTGTGTCGTGGGGTGGGGGGGGAGCAGGGCACGTCAATAGGCTTTTTAAAATAAAGTGGTGACATCCAAAAGAAAGTAAATTATTTATTTATTTATTTATTTAGGCATTTTTATATAGCGCTTACCATAAAGCTCTAAGCGCTTTACAATTATTAAAAACATGTAAACTAAGTAAAATAAAAATGCGACACTAGGATAGTAACTACTATACTATAGAAACAATGAAAGTTATAGCCTTATTACGAATTGTTAATGTTCCTGCAATTTTAATTGACTCTCTTCTCTATATTGCGAGTTCGGTTCGCGATAAGAAAAGACAGCACTCGGGGCTTTGAAACAATTGGGGCTAAACATCTTACCATGCCTTACAGTTTATAAGAAAACAACTCGAAAAATACACGATTTGAAACGATTGTACACTGAAATAAAGAAAAACACTTAATTTGATATGCCACTGCTCTAGGCCACTGCTCCGCGACCTTTTTTTCCCTCACGGCACGCAAGGACCTTTCACAGACGTCCGCGTCACACCACAATTAAAAGATGAACTTTAAAAGTCTGGTTAACTATCGCTTACACTTACTAACATTTTAAATTATTATTATTATTTTTTTGTAAAGTCGTGAAATGAACATGAGCCAGTAGACCTTTTTCTAACAAGTAATATAACATATAATAGTTTATACACTTTTTAAACGAGAATATAAATAGAACAGAAGTAGAACAAGGAAAATAATTTTATACTGTCTTTTCAGGAAAGAAACCGGCCCACTCAATCATGCACTTAAAAAATGTTTCGTTTGATACAAATAACACCAACATACTTAAGACATTCCTCTTTAAAATTTCCATATTAATTTTAACGCCAAAAAAATAAAAAAATAAATAAATTAAAAAATTAAAAAAGCAAAATAATACTAATATAAAAAAAAACAATATATATATATTATTTTTTTTTTAATGTCTTACGATCAACACGTGTTTGACTGTTTGAAGAAATGAGATGACAGATCATCGGCACAGTGGCGTAGTCACAGTGGCGTAGTCACCGTGGCATAGTGCGGTCCGGGGCAGTTCAAGATGTTTGCTGCCTCAATTTCACGGCAACTTTTTACACAAAGATATATATTTTTTTTTCGACGAACATAAAAAAAATGAAAGATATATTAATTAAAAGGCTCCACTTTCGAGGAAAATGGTCGCAGGACACCGGTCGCCAGCTCTGCCCCTTCCCCTCCCCCCCCCCCCCCCTCGACAGTTAGTGGAAGTATTGCACAGTGCGTGGATGAATAGCGTGTGATAGTGACTTTGTCACACGACCAGCCAAATTTAAACACATGTGCTACACTTTTGACTTCAAACGTTTGACAGCTAGTTAATTAGCCAATTACTGTTCCTTTTGTTTTAGCCAATCACTGTTCCTTTTTTTTCCAACAAATTTATATCGCCTTGAACCGGAACGAATTTTGCCACGGCACACCAGTATGTCACAGCATACCAGTATGTCACGGCGCACCAGTATGTCACGGCGCACCAGTATGTCACGTCGCACCAGTATGTCACGACACACCAGTATGTCACGTTACACCAGTTTGTCACGTCATACCAGTATGTCACAGTGCACCAGTGTGTCGCGTCACACCAGTATGTCACGGCACACCGGTCACTGGGCTCTTTTCTAAGCCTGTGTTATTATTGCCCAGTTCAGCAGCACTTCCAAGCGCCTCCATTGGTTGATATTGATTGAGTTGTTTTGACGTCCTACGAAACCAGCGTCGCCATAATGACATATTTTCTTGTGTTTTTGCTTTATTTTTTATTTCCGAAGTCAACTTATTTGGTTTCTTTGTCACGTAGAGTATAGCAGACACGTGTGACACTTGAAGGATAATAACCTTGAGTTGTTGAGAGAGTATTTTGATATTTGTATGTAGGTTCAATCGGAGTCAGTGAACGGCAAATGCGTAATATTTTTTTAATATTTTTTTTTAAAGTGGGGGTGGGTGGGTCAGATTTTACCATTATTACAAGTAGGTAACCCGATAATTTTAAAGCAATATAATGTTTTTAACTGATGTGCCCAACTTTCATCATATCTCATTCCGACACTAATTTCCAAAGACTTAAGCTATTGTAGTTTCAAACCGATGCTCAGCGAATGTTAGAATGCATTGGCTAGACACTAGACACTTCACTGGTTCATGTTCCATGCTCACCAAGTCCACACGCCAGAAAAAAGCAACAGCGATGAAAGTTTGGACACGTTCTCACCAACGCCACCAATGACCGATGACTTCGCTTGCGCCCGATTACATTTACACACGCCGATCTCCTAACAAGCTGAAGTGCAGGATCAATGGTTCGTTTGTTCGTGGGGGTGCGAATGGGGTGGTGAGGATGGGACTGGTGGTGGTTAGAGTCGTTAGGCTGACTATATCTACATTCATATCATTCGTCAGACAGGTTATGCTCAAATTCAGCATAAGTGCACCGTTTCCCCATCAGCAATACATTTGCCAACACGGGTCTGACCGCAAACTACGAGTTTTATTTACTGTTTAAAGGGCATTTCTTTTTTTTTAAATGTCAGATATTTTCCTTTGCCAAAGACTGAAAAACTTTGTTTTTCCATTGTTTCCCTTATGATTGCGTCCTTTTTGAACACCCGATTTTATATTCAAATTGATGTATACTTATTTGGAAATGAAATAGATAGTTGCATACAGATATATTTGGAAATGAAATAGATAGCTGCATACAGATATATTTGGAAATGAAATAGATAGTTGCATACAGATATATTTGGAAATGAAATAGATAGTTGCATACAGATATATTTGGAAATGAAATAGATAGTTGCATACAGATATATTTGGAAATGAAATAGATAGCTGCATACAGATATATTTGGAAATGAAATAGATAGTTGCATACAGATATATTTGGAAATGAAATAGATAGTTGCATACAGATATATTTGGAAATGAAATAGATAGTTGCATACAGATATATTTGGAAATGAAATAGATAGCTGCATACAGATATATTTGGAAATGAAATAGATAGTTGCATACAGATATATTTGGAAATGAAATAGATAGTTGCATACAGATATATTTGGAAATGAAATAGATAGTTGCATACAGATATATTTGGAAATGAAATAGATAGTTGCATACAGATATATTTGGAAATGAAATAGATAGTTGCATACAGATATATTTGGAAATGAAATAGATAGTTACAAACAGATAGATTTAGAAATGAAATAGATAGTTGCATACAGATATATTTGGAAATGAAATAGATAGTTGCATGGGAAAAGTAAGCACCGTTCAATCCCCATTACGCTATATGGCTTCACTCATTACCCACCCTGATGCATGTAAGTTGATGCATTTTCCTTGCCACAGAAACCCTATAAATGTGAAACGTCAGCCAATTTGGAGTCCTAGTGTATTTCCAGTTGTCTACAATTTACTCTAAGGAAATCGACGGATACAGACATTTCGAGGACTCGATAAATTTGAAGTGTTTTTAAAAATCTTTTCACGAAGAAAACATTTCGTATAAAATAATCAGTTCATTATTCAATAAAACCCTCATCCATTTTAAAATATTTTTAGGTTAGGATATATGTATATATATATTATGTAAATTTAATTATACTTATTTAAATTTTTTGTTGTTGTACTGATGAAGGCATGTGCCGAAACGTACATATGTATGATGTATAATTATTCTTAATTCTTAAATTATAGTTATATTGACACAAATTGTTGGTGTCTAATTAATCCCTTTTAAAACTCTGGAGCGCTTGTTATGTGGTATTCCCGATCGGAAGACGAGGGTGGACGCATTTGATACTAAATGAATCTCCCATTCATGAATGGTTGTCAAATTTAAAACTGAATCCTTTGGCGAGTTTTAATTTTTTTTCACAATGAAAAATGTGAATTTTTTCTTTTTTTTTAGATGAAATGTAAACAATGGCATAATATCCCTCAAGACAACGGATGTGTGGGCCTCACCACGATTTTCTCTGATATAGATGCTTTATATTTCGCAAACACCTTCTGGGGTGATGCTATCTACGATCTTTTTCAGTTAATGTATATTGACTTGTGTTGCTTATGGTTGAAATGGGATGAAAGACTTTGACTTGGTATGCTCGTATGTAGTTTTATACTGTTGCGTCTGTTTTTTTTTAAATGTGGTACATTTTAGATTGTTTTTATTTCTCTTTTCAATATGGTTGACTTTGTACGGCCCTTCGAGCTTTTGGGGATGAAGCGTGTTTTTCAAATAAACTTTATTATTATTATTATATTTATTGTGTTCAGGGACCGGAAGGGTGGTGCCAAGGAAACGAAACGATTCTTCGCAAGTCGGGGCCTACTGTTACAAAGCAATGCACCACTGCCTGACTGGCTCTCTGTTATATCAAAAGTTGAAGCTACCGGAGGTAACATGCAAGGAATGCCATACCATATGCTATTGATTCTCTCCCGTGTATTCGCTGGGGATCTTTCCCCTTCATTTCGACGCCGGCCGGCCTCTATGAAGGTACTGGATCAGCACTGTCCCTGTACCTAGCTTAGGTACTCACCTTTCGCTTTTGACACGTGGTTTAGGGTTGAGCAAATGGGCATCGCATGTCAAACCCGGCATCCCAAAGCTGTTGTTTTGAAAGCATATAACGCGCCGCTGTGTTGCGCGCCTGCAGTGCGCTGTGTGGGGCTAGGCTACCAAGCTAACGAAAAAAAAAAAAACCCATAGGAATGCGCCTCTAGTTTCAAAATGATGTGCAAAACTCCTTGAGCAGAGCACCAGGTGGCTTTGTAATTTTTGAACGAATTACATTTTTATTTAAGATTTTATTTTTGAAAGCATATAACGCGCCGCCGTGTTGCGCGCCTGCAGTGCGCTGTGTGGGGCTAGGCTAACAAACTAAAGAAAAAAAAAAAAACCCATAGGAATGCGCCTCTAGTTTCAAAATGATGTGCAAAACTACTTGAGAAGAGCACCAGGAGGCTTTGTAATTTTTGAATGAATTACATTTTTATTTAAGATTTTATCGATGACGCCTCCTCCTCCCCCCACCCCTTTCCACATTCATACCAGATTTATGGCCAGACACTGGTGAAATAAACGATACATTAAACAAAATTAAAAGCAGAATTTATTATCTCTTTATCATTTAAAACTTCACAAAATTTGTTCGGATTAAAACCGTGGCTGCGTGAGTTAAAAGATCCCGTCCGTCCTAGATAAGACGAAATAGTAACTTAAAGTAAACGACTGTTTAAATATTTAATTTACTTTTTAATGGCATCGTAAACTGTCAACAAGTCTTTTGTTTAGAGGAGCGGGGATTCTCAAAATATTGTTTTAGGCAAGAGGAAAAACAACAATCATATGTATTCCCATGGATACCCATGAGTTAAGTATTGACTCCTTAATGGACCGCATGTCAAGAATGCCCAGAGGTGCCTTGTTTAGGAAACAATCTCCCCGTGTGTACAGCCCTTTATAAACGGATGAGTTCGACCGAAAAGTCCCTTAAGTGAAAATGCAGTAATGAGGGGTAATACAAATTCAGCTTGTGCTGCCTGCTTTATCGAGATATAACACATTTAGTTCAATTATTCGCTATACACGTGTTGTTAGACTTATCATCTGTTTTTTCAAAGTTGTGTAAGTCATTTCCAAGTTCTAGCGTCTTGATAAAGCTGAAATCTCTCCCCCCCCCCCTTTTTTCCCGGAAAAAAAACAAATGAAAAAATCCCGAAATGTGCCTTATAAAAAAACTGCCCATGACACAGATACCTTACTTGGACAGGCCATGTTCCGTCTCAAGTTCAATGTCCGTGTTTCGGCTGACCACCGGTAACTTCAGCCATCCGCTTTGGTTGGCCGTAAAGATGGATCGATGACCCATTATTGTCCCATGTTCCAGCCTCCCCTCTCTCCACACGCCACCGTGTTAAAACACATCAAGTGTTCATCTCATTATTGAATCTTCATTTATGGACTCGCCCCCCCCCAACCACACACAAACACACTCAACCGGGTGTCACCACTCTCACGTACACACTTATTGGCAAGACAGGATGTCCTAAACGTTTTATTTCAGATTTGCATCCACGTTTTTATTCAGTTATTTTTTTAAAATAATATTTTGGATGGGTTGAGTGTGGCCGGGGGCTGGGTTGAATTCGGCCACCATTCATATGTGTTAATTACAATTTATATATTAAATAGTTCAGTTGCATACTTACTTCAATGACAATGAATTCTGGAATCTTTTATTTTGGCTGGTTTACACCAGTAGACCTCACATTGGTTTTATCACGAACATATTTAAAACTACCTCCAAATCTCCAGAATAATTTCTTTAAAAAATATAGAATATTTTTCTTGTTGTAACATCCTTAACTGAAAGAAATTTCCCCGAGCAGACCACTTTCCAAACAATATTTTCGCTATATTTTCCTTAATTTTTTTTAAAGCTTTCTAATAATTGAACAATGATATCCCCACGAAGTGATAATTTAAAAAAAAATAATGTAGCTCTGTAATGTTTGTTGTAATGAACGAGTGCGTCAATTACATAATAGTTTAAAAATCAGTTGTGGATTTTTTTTAAAATTAATGTTTACGATGTTTTATATTATCTTATACTGTGCATTAAAAGCGAAGGAAAAAAAAACACACTTCATTTCTTAACATTTATTCATATCAAGACTCCGCAGTCATGAGTTTTGTATATGTTATTTTTTTCCCCTTCTTTTTCTCTTTTTTCCCCATTTCTGCAAGAATGTTAATGTTACATTAAGAAATGGCGTCAGCGGGCCGTCGAGCTTGCGCTCTTTATGCCCTCCCCAAAACACCCCTCCCCAACCCGGTATCGGGCCGCGGAACAGCACGTCGGGGATGTCCCTTTGTCAGGACAGCCCCCACCCGAGTCTGCTCGACCAGGGTCTCCGCCGGGGGCCGTCCTAACCCAAAGACACCCGGTCGGTCCGACACTGTGTTTGCACACAGTGCACACGATCAATTTTCTCAGGAGTCGGGATGGAAAAATTTACTTCCTCATATCTTCCCCCACCCATCCCGGGGAAGCGTTAGACGCCCTGTAAGAGGGATTCTACAGTGGGTTTCCACAACGCAACTATTTCGAGATGCAGCTGGGACGAAACGGTTGCCTTGGAGCAGCTTCTCAGGGCTGCGTAGTAAGAATCATCGGCCAGAGGTTACCACCTTCGCCTCTCGCCTCATATCCATTAACGGCAACTTGTAATCATGATCTTCAAGAATAATTTGAAAGGTTTAATGTTTTAACATTGTGAGCCCCTCGTCCAAATTTCCCTATTGCCTCATACATAGTTTCCGGCAAGTCATCGTTTTTTTTTAAATCCTTAATATTAACTACCCTCTTGTTCGTGTCTGGCTAGCAGGCAAAATCTTCGAACGGCTAATTGACCCACTTCCCGTCAACCGATCGAGCTGAAACTCGTTGCCGATGAGAACACATTCATTCAAATTTTTAGCCCCCACCCCCCTCCACCCCAATTCCAAACCCCAATTTTTTTTTTCCATCAACCCATCGAAACTTGACACATAGAAACAATGACCATGACTACAATTTTCTTGTTAATTTTCAGTCCTACGCCTTAACCCCAACCCCCCCCCCCCAAAAAAAAAAAAAAATCAGGTATTCCTGTTTTTCAAGTGAAAGATGAAGGAATTATAATGAAACTGATTTCACGAAATAAAAGTCCCGATGACTGCGCTAAATGGGATTCTTTTAAAGAAATTTAAACATTGCAAGTGCGTTTGGTGCGTAATATTTTATTTTGTTTTTTCTTAAATTTTTGGCAAAATAAATCTGCGGTGTAAAGCGGATGGGTCGTCGTTCAGGGGCGTGAACAAATTTGCAATTGCAAGCCTTGGTTGGGGTGGGGGGGCTAATTGGGATTCTTCTAAAGGGCACCACTTTTATGCATGATTTGTCAAATTTTCAGCCCCACCCCCATTGCTCGATATAACATTTTGTAAAGGATTTGTACGTAAATCTTTGTTGTTATTAGGGGTTTTTCACTAATACAAACTCCCCTTTTTATCAGTTCTAATTATTTGTCATTATAATACAAATATTACAAAAAATTAGTCTAGTTTGTTTAATTGAAATATTCACTATTATATGAAGACAAACTCCTATGATTTGTTAATGCTGTACCGTTAGTTCTCCTTTCACTTCCACTTATCCTCCCCCAAAATAAACATACCTTCAATGCATAGAATTAAATTTAACAGTATCCCTGTTTTAGCCTTTACAACATCTTTTTGGGTGGGGGATCTGGGGATGATGGTTTGCGCTAAAAGGGAAGGAGTTGGGGCTTATATAAATGTCCTTAAATAGCCCTATTAGTCGGAAGTTCTATTTACAAATATTTTTCAAACGAGTACAATGACAACAGCTCCCATTGTCTGAGCGTGAGCGTTAGAATTCATATGTATCCTGTTAAGTTCGCGTTGCTAGGATTCCACATCCCCAACCCTGTCATATGACCCCTAATCAAGAATCCTTGTGTCTCTCGGCAAACACCAGTCCCGGATTGTTAGCCCGGTCGAATTTCTTGGAATCATTCAAAACATATCCAATTTCTGACTTACGGTCCGCATCAGAAATATGCAGTTTAGCGCTTATCAAAATAAAAAATTTAAGTCATAACTAATGTTCTGTCCGTGAAATGTATTGTGAAAAGATATTAATGACCACGAGATTGTTAAGTTTTACTTATAGTTAAAGAAAAAATACACGAATGTTTGGCAATATAAATACTGAATTGTCTGTGCATTTTAGAATATTCCAATTTTCAGCAAGGGATCTTATAAAATGTTAACATCTAAATTTTAAAAAAAAAAACTTTAAAAAAAAACACAACTCCACTCGTATTCCTCTTCAAAATGCCAAGACTCTGCAGTACCAGGCGAGTGGCAACGCTGGAATTTTTTATTTTTTTTTAAACAGTTCTATTTGCTTGTCAAACAAACACCCCGACTCAGTGCTTGATGCGCGTAGCAAACACAGCGTGTGCAAGAGAATGCTCGGATGCGCTTTGTACTGGTTGGTGTGTTTGGCCAAAGACAGGACCGGCCGATAAAAACCCGACGTTTCGGTCACGAAGATGCAGCGGTAGGTGGTCAAAGCCTTGTGGGTTTAAAAGGATTGCTTGTTTTAGTATTCGGGGGACACTGGCTAAAATGGATTGGTTTTATAGAAAAAGGGACCTTATCGCTGGTGGACATGAGTCTCCTTAGAAACGCCGCCATAGCTGGTCAACATTTGGTTTGTTTTATGTTACTTTGCAACATGACACTGTTGGTTGTTTTCCCATTTTTTCGCCCCTGCAAATTCCCATAGAGGGTGCGCATTCCTTTCCGATACAGGAATGTTGTCAATTTTGAAGGATGGTGGCACTCATTCACATTATTTTATTTATTTTTTTAATTTGACTAGACCCGATTTCTTCTTCTTCTATATCTTAAGGGCCCACGTTCAGTTTATTGATCATTTTGGCTCCTATGCATGTAGATGGGATTTGCAATGTTTCTGTTCCTGGTGTTGATGAGGAAATTTCACAGATTTCCAGTGCCACTTTGTGAGGGAATCATGCACTAGGGGTTTGAAGGCTTGAGGAATTAGACACAAATGTTTCGAAAAATATAAATTTGGCCTCTCTCCTACTCTCAATGTCATATTACTCTAGCTGTAATGCAACTGCCAGTTTTTGCTTCCCTCCCCGACGCTTCGCTGCTAGATCGGTATACCATGAATTCTTTCAATCCATTTTTCTTTTCATTTGCGACATAACTATTAAAATCGTTGAATCTTTAATTTTTTAAAGTCAACTTATTGCGGATTTTATCTAAAAAGATCGTGAGGCTTTATTATATAAAAATGGAGAATTTTTCATTACAAGTGTCATTGTTGGACAAAATCGTAATTTAAAAATGAGCAAAGAAGATCTTAGGGAGAAAGGCTAAAATGAGAATAAAAATAATGAATTTTTGGTTCGCAATATTTTATTGAAAGTTAGAGGATTTATTGATCTTCATGATCAAATGCCTTATGATTATTCCAGTAAAAAATCTTTCGGATATAATCAGATAACCACAATCGTGCAAAAGTTGTGGGATGCTTGGATCTTTTTATTTTAATTATGTTGATATGATTGAAGTGAATCCCTCCCCCCACCCCCAATACATTTCAAGTTGTCCCCCATGAATTTTTGAGGAAAGAGCCGATGTTTCAGACCCTTTTGGTGAGCCCATTGAACCCGCAATTCGTGTTAAGTCCGCTGTGGAGCACCGACCAGCAGCCGAGAGATTAGGCCTTACTTGACCGTGGTACCGGTTAAACCTCCCATTCTGTCATTGTCGGCCGGGACCTGAACTTTCTCTTGGCGCGTTTCTCTGTTGTCTTGTGAAGAAGGATCTTTTCCCTTTCCTAGCCTTCCTGTCTTCGGTTCATTCTCTGCTACTATTGACACAATGATTTTGTGGCTATGTGGCTAATTGCTATTGACACAATGATTTTGTGGCTATGTGGCTAATTACTATTGACACAATGATTTTGTGGCTATGTGGCTAATTGCTATTGACACAATGATTTAGCGGCTATGTGGCTAATTGCTATTGACACAATGATTTAGTGGCTATACAGCTAACTGCTATAGATACAATGATAAAGTGGCTTTCGGGCGTTACGTTTAAAACTTTTTTTTTTAAAGGTCGGAAAGTTACAATCGAGACCTTTCATACCTAGTCTGATTCCCTTTACAAAAATCAAATTTTTTTTTTTAAAAATCAATGATGCAAGTTTAGTTCAAATTATTCTGCTAAAGAACAGACGGTTCGTTAAAATAAACGACGAGTCGTTGTTATTCATTTAAGAGACCCGCCCACCCCACCGCGAATCGACTCGCTACTTACTTTAACTCACGGAGTTAAATCCAATATTTTATAACAGTGCAATGACTAACTTGTGTGAGCTTGTTTTGTTTAGATTGTTACACTTCTAAATGACGTGTAAGGGAAGTCTTCTAATTTGTTTTATACCATTAGGCCGTTAGAGAAGAGTTACAATTACTTTTAACTATTTCACCGTCTTAATACTACAATAAGGTTTGATGCAGAAAAACTAAATTCCGAAATTATTACTGTCGATATCCCCGGTGTCAGATACATGTTGATAAAACTATGACCTCACCGTACAAGATATGGTGTGTTTAAGTGATTTGTTCCTTAATTCTTCTCTTCCTTCTGCTGAGTTGCTCTTTTATTTGAAGAGCCGCGGTATCCTCGTGGCCCGTCTGATGCCCTTACGTCTCGCCTAATCTTTCTTTATTTCTCGTTCTATTTGTATTTTGTCGATATTGACTGATTCGATCGCGGGACTGACTGGCTCACAGATTCCTCCTCAGAGAAACGGGAAAGGCCGATCCAATGAAACAAAAAGGGCTGGGTGGGTGCAGTGGCGGACATATGTATGACAAATAGGGACCTTGTCGTGAAATAATGGAGAGAGAAAAAAATGTATGACGATGTACAACGATTGTTTAATTTCCCTTCTGAATCTTTTTATATATTTATGTGTGTATATGCATTTTGCTATCTCTAGATCAGAAGAAAGCAGCAGTTTAGCCAACACAAGATAAGGGCATGCGCCTTCGATTTGCCCCCTCCCCACTACCTTTTCAGAATCCGACTGGAATTAGACGAAATAGCGAATAGTCGGCCCGAGGAGAGGGAGAGTGGTTTTAAGGTCGAGAGCGGGAGTTGTGGGGAGTGATCGACAGCAGAAATCATTTCACAAATCAGGTTATGTGAGCGTCGCATAAGATATGTCGGTACAGACGTCAGCGCAGACGTACTCAAACAATGTAGGGGCCACCCAAATCAAAAATACCAATAAAAGCGATTTGGTTTTCTGTTTTAACTCGGAAAGAAGACGCTCAAAGGCTTTAGATTGTTTTAAAAATAGAGGAATGTTGCCGGAATAAGTAGCATTGGATGTTGCCGGAATAAGTAGCATTGAATGTTGCCGGAATAAGTAGCATTGAATGTTGCCGGAATAAGTAGCATTGATTGTTGCCGGAATAAGTAGCATTGATTGTTGCCGGAATAAGTAGCATTGAATGTTGCCGGAATAAGTAGCATTGAATGTTGCCGGAATAAGTAGCATTGATTGTTGCCGGAATAAAAAGCATTGATTGTTGCCGGAATAAGTAGCATTGAATGTTGCCGGAATAAGTAGCATTGAATGTTGCCGGAATAAGTAGCATTGATTGTTGCCGGAATAAGTAGCATTGATTGTTGCCGGAATAATGAGCATTGATTGTTGCCGGAATAAGTAGCATTGATTGTTGCCGGAATAAGTAGCATTGATTGTTGCTGGAATAAGTAGCATTGATTGTTGCCGGAATAAGTAGCATTGGATGTTGCCGGAATAAGTAGCATTGGATGTTGCCGGAATAAGTAGCATTGAAAGTTGCCGGAATAAGTAGCATTGATTGTTTCCGGAATAAGTAGCATTGAATGTTGCCGGAATAAGTAGCATTGGATGTTGCCGGAATAAGTAGCATTGATTGTTGCCGGAATAAGTAGCATTGATTGTTGCCGGAATAAGTAGCATTGAATGTTGCCGGAATAAGTAGCATTGATTGTTGCCGGAATAAGTAGCATTGATTGTTGCCGGAATAAGTAGCATTGATTGTTGCCGGAATAAGTAGCATTGATTGTTGCCGGAATAAGTAGCATTGATTGTTGCCGGAATAAGTAGCATTGAATGTTGCCGGAATAAGTAGCATTGATTGTTGCCGGAATAAGTAGCATTGATTGTTTCCGGAATAAGTAGCATTGATTGTTGCCGGAATATGTAGCATTGATTGTTTTGCCGGAACAAGTAGCATTGATTGTTGCCGGAATAAGTAGCATTGATTGTTGCCGGAATAAGTAGCATTGAATGTTGCCGGAATAAGTAGCATTGATTGTTGCAGGAATAAGTAGCATTGATTGTTGCCGGAATAAGTAGCATTGATTGTTGCCGGAATAAGTAGCATTGATTGTTGCCGGAATAAGTAGCATTGATTGTTGCCGGAGTAAGTAGCATTGGTTGTTGCCGGAATAAGTAGCATTGATAGTTGCCAGAATAAGTAGCATTGGATGTTGCCGGAATAAGTAGCATTGAATGTTGCCGGAATAAGTAGCATTGATTTTTGCCGGAATAAGTAGCATTGATTGTTGCCGGAATAAGTAGCATTGAATGTTGCCGGAATAAGTAGCATTGATTATTGCCGGAATAAGTAGCATTGAATGTTGCCGGAATAAGTAGCATTGATTGTTGCTGGAATAAGTAGCATTGAATGTTGCCGGAATAAGTAGCATTGATTGTTGCCGGAATAAGTAGCATTGATTGTTGCCGGAATAAGTAGCATTGATTGTTGCCGGAATAAGTAGCATTGGATGTTGCCGGAATAAGTAGCATTGAATGTTGCCGGAATAAGTAGCATTGATTGTTGCCGGAATAAGTAGCATTGATTGTTGCCGGAATAAGTAGCATTGAATGTTGCCGGAATAAGTAGCATTGATTGTTGCCGGAATAAGTAGCATTGATTGTTGCCAGAATAAGTAGCATTGATTGTTGCCGGAATAAGTAGCATTGATTGTTGCCGGAATAAGTAGCATTGAATGTTGCCGGAATAAGTACCATTGATTGTTGCCGGAATAAGTAGCATTGAATGTTGCCGGAATAAGTAGCATTGATTGTTGCCGGTATAAGTAGCATTGATTGTTGCCGGAATAAGTAGCATTGATTGTTGCCGGAATAAGTAGCATTGATTGTTGCCGGAATAAGTAGCATTAATTGTTGCCGGAATAAGTAGCATTGATTGTTGCCGGAATAAGTAGCATTGATTGTTGCCGGAATAAGTAGCATTGATTGTTGCCGGAATAAGTAGCATTGATTGTTGCCGGAATAAGTAGCATTGGATGTTGCCGGAATAAGTAGCATTGGATGTTGCCGGAATAAGTAGCATTGAATGTTGCCGGAATAAGTAGCATTGATTGTTGCCGGAATAAGTAGCATTGATTGTTGCCGGAATAAGTAGCATTGATTGTTGTCGGAATAAGTAGCATTGAATGTTGCCGGAATAAGTAGCATTGATTGTTTCCGGAATAAGTAGCATTGATTGTTGCCGGAATAAGTAGCATTGATTGTTTCCGGAATAAGTAGCATTGATTGTTGCCGGAATATGTAGCATTGATTGTTTTGCCGGAACAAGTAGCATTGATTGTTGCCGGAATAAGTAGCATTGATTGTTGC
>CAXITT010000013.1:737621-791526 GCA_964033795.1 Lymnaea stagnalis | reverse complement strand
ATTGTTGTCTGAATATGTAGCATTGATTGTGTTGCCGGAACAAGTAGCATTGAGTGTTGCCGGAATAAGTAGCATTGAATGTTGCCGGAATAAGTAGCATTGAATGTTGCCGGAATAAGTAGCATTGAATGTTGCCGGAATAAGTAGCATTGATTGTTGCCGGAATAAGTAGCATTGGATGTTGCCGGAATAAGTAGCATTGAATGTTGCCGGAATAAGTAGCATTGGATGTTGCCGGAATAAGTAGCATTGGATGTTGCCGGAATAAGTAGCATTGGATGTTGCCGGAATAAGTAGCATTGGATGTTGCCGGAATAAGTAGCATTGGATGTTGCCGGAATAAGTAGCATTGATTGTTGCCGGAATAAGTAGCATTGATTGTTGCCGGAATAAGTAGCATTGGATGTTGCCGGAATAAGTAGCATTGATTGTTGACATGAAGCATAAAAAACAACCTATAGTTGCAATTTTTTCTTTAAATTGAAAGCTAAATTAATAAATTGAGTAATTGAAGTTTTACTCCAAACATCGACACAAAACATGCTGTACAAACTCCGTACACTGCGATTTCTTTTTTAAATGATAAAATGTATCTCTAATTGATTGAAGCCCGCCAGTACACTTATCTTTGATCTTTATTCTCATGGTACTCTTGCAGGTATCACTAACTTAAAAAAAAAGGGTAAAATTTTGAAAAAATGTATGCGGATTCTTCTGCGTGAGGAATTTTCCTTGTGGGGAAATTTCTTATGGGG
This sequence comes from Lymnaea stagnalis, assembly GCA_964033795.1. Lineage (NCBI taxonomy): Eukaryota > Metazoa > Mollusca > Gastropoda > Lymnaeidae > Lymnaea > Lymnaea stagnalis. Next base: position 790,771 of record CAXITT010000013.1, on the reverse strand, counting down.
AAAATCATACAGTCTTAACAGAAATGATTACTGTGACAGTTAAAATAGTTACAATAGATAGTCAGTTATCTTATAAATAGTCCATTGTCTGGATTTTTTTTTTCATAAATGTATTTGATTTTAATGTCATAATTATATCTCTTTTGATAAAATTTGTATGTACAGCGCGGTGAGCCCAGCCCTATGAGTAATTAATAAATTAGTCACATGTGCAATAGTTTGAATGTAAAATTATTTGATTTAATCTCCATTCCAGCAGTTCGCAAACGTTATGAGGACCAACTAAGCCTGGAACAACGCAATATACCACAAGTGGTCACAGTTTGAGAATCATTGGATTCTACCCGTGCCATCTGTTTCACTGGTCCGTATCTCCACTGTGTGGAATACTTGGCACCTGTGACACCTGTGCACGTTGGTTGTGTTTGTTTATGATTTTGTTTGAATGGGCAGAGGTGGCTGAATCTGTGATAGCAGAGCTGTAGTCAAGTTTATGAAAACATTGATAATGAATAAATTTTGTGAATATCGGAATCACCGTTCGCAGTGGTCCCAAACCTTTTAACAGGATAGCATATTAGATTTAACCTTTATAAGACCACTGCCACCAACGGGTCTATAGAAGAATAATTTAGATTTAATTTTCCTTCACGTTTATGAAAATAAGTTTGTTTGGGCTAAATGATAAATTACATAATTTTTAAATCTATTTTAAGCTTTTTGTCATTTTTTTTCAAATCTACCAATTTTACATACCGTTGTATGGTTTTGAAAATTTAATCTGTGTTAAGATTCGGTTCGTTAAATGAAAAGTGCGTAATAAAGACTGAAAACTAGTATACATAGAAAAACGAAACGAAAGCTATTGATACTATCAATATTCAATTTAATTATACTCTAAATTTCTATTTAAATAAATACAAATTTAAATATAAAGGAGAGAAAAATTATATCAATTTGCAGCACAGGAATCGAAAGGGTACAAACCTCGAAAAATACAAATATAAATTTGCACACATAAACACAATGAGTTTAATCTTGCTACTGTTCAACGTCTCCTAAATGTCTAGTAAACTATGAAACATTTCCCACTTGGCTAAGAAAGCTGCTGGCCTATATATAGAGATAAAATATAAGAACCGTCTAGAAAATAAAATCTAGAAATTGCGTGACCTGATAGCATTCTTTAAACCAAACAGGAGTGTCACAGTATATTTACTCGGTGGCATCAATATCAAAACAAAGCATAGTTGTTATAAGTGTTGGTGGCTAAAATTAGACAGACACATATGTCATAACAACCACCTCGATCCTGATATTTTTTTTTAAAAATTGACATTTCTTCTAGAATGTAAATTATCGTAATATGTATGTCCCACAATGGCCCTTTTATAATTATTTAAGTATTTTTTAAACTGTGCGACACAGAGCTTCCGGTAATGGCCCTTGAGAAAACGTGAACTCTTAAGATATCAAAAGTAATCCCTAAAGAGGTAGAAAAAAAATATCCAATTTAACTCTTGGTAGGCCTGCTTATCCACGTGAATATGCGTAAATATATTACATGACCAGGTTATGGGACACTGATATCTTCGGATCAGATTTTTATGACATCCGAATAGCACTGAGTCAAAATGGACCCAGACACGCAGCGCCGCCATTCGCACCCGAGTACCATTAGACTCAAGGCTATTCTGATGTCATTTGTGGTGGTTTATTTAATTAAACTGAAGAAGTAAGTTTACAAACATATAGACCATTCAAGTATCTTTCATTTGATACCTCATTTTGTCTTACAAACCCAACAATAATATTTTAAATCGTGTTTTAATCCCAACCTCTCACTTCTGGTACCCGGGTGCGAATAGTCGCAGCCTAGAAATTAAGCCTGTTGTTTAGATTTCACGGGGCGCAACCTACAAATAAAACCACTTGATTTAAACTTTTTTTTTTCAAGGGATATGGGGAAGAGCTCTCGCAACTGGCGTCAATGTTTTAATCCAGCGTCATCGAGTCACCCTTCTGTTGATCCCAGTGCGTGGTGCTCGCAGCACGTGACGGCAGATGGTGCAAAATGGCTGAACGCCTATTTTTATATGTCGGGGACTAATGACGTCAAATCATGTCTCGAGCAGAAAGTCGGGAAGATGCATTCATGATAACGATGGTCTGGTGGTATTCAACTTACTAAACGCGTTTAGATCAATAAAAACACGACTCGGATTTTTTTTTAAAGGGTTGTTAGTTTGTATAATTGCAGCATAAGAAAATGTAACAACTTTTGAGTGGCCAAACGTCTATAATACTGGCTGGGCCCACGACCATGCCTTAGCAGAGCGCTTGAAAATGCCTTATACATTGTTAGGGGTCGTTAAAAATACGATTTAATTTCTATGTGAACTGCACATATCTTATCTGTAATGCCAAAAGACGGGAATAAAATACAAATATTTAAAATGAAGGACATGTGCAGTTTTAATAAACATAAACTGATTAGTATGTCAATGGGAAGTATGGATCTGCTTTCGGGTCAACTTCCGGTTGCATATTTGTTCTTAGATCCGGTTACCCATAGAGTGGCCATAGAGGCCGGATTCGCCCGTGGGCCCCTAGGTTGAGGGCCCCTATTCTAGAATCTACACACCTATCGCTATACCCACCAACCAGTCGCTAATATCTACTGTGGAATAGAGATTGTAAGGGGGGCAACCCTTGGGCTTACGTGAGTCTCCGCAGGGCGTTCACAAAATGTTAAGGCCTTAATATTTAATGTTAACTAAGAAGGAAATCAACCCCCACGGTGCTGTGTATTGATTACTTCCCTCTAACCGTCTTCACGTGCGTGGTAACATTCGGCATGTTCTAAGGTCATCGCCAAAATCCCTGTGTTGGTGTCATGTGAATTTAACACACTATAAACTTTTGTTTCGCGGGATTCCCTAAAATGCATATCCATTTTCTTTATATAACGTGTTGCATGTAGTGGCAGACTTAAAGAACAAATTATTGTTGGTTTGGAGGCAAAAGGCAAAAAGTTAGTGTTGGAACTACTGTGTAAGGTTTACATCACGAGTCGGGTATCCTCTGACAAAAAATAGAATCACTATTCTCCTTTTAATTTTCATGATTTCTGATAACACTGGTTCTCAAAGCTGCTTGTTTGAAAGGGACAATTTAATCTTCGTTGCATTATGCATTTTATCTTACACGCAACATTATCAATTTCTTATATCGTCCTTTGACCTTTGACTTCATCTTTAACGACTACACGCTCAACATCTCCGACTCGACGAATGCACTATTCTCCATCCCGCTCCCCTCGTCAACTCCCCCGGTAAAGTTGAGGATCGCTACTGTCTATACACAAACTATCATGAAGAGATGCTTGTCGCTAATGCAGACCTTCCTTGATCGAGGAAATCGTTGAACAAGCTACGTTGAAGCTTGAAGTGAAATAACGGGACAATGAAAAGAAGAAACTCTCTTTTTTTTTTTTTAACTGACCCTTTCTTTCACTTCAAGCTTCATCTTACCTTGTTCAACGATCTCCACCGCACAGCTTGAGCACATCTTTCCATTTATTTTCTTTAATCGAAGACTGTTATATGTGGAGCGTTTATTAATCTGTTTTTATCCCTGTCACAAAACTGCAATGCGCAACAAGCAGCCTTTAAAATGTGAGTCGTGATAATTATTCCAACTGCTCATGAATTGAAAACTGTCTTCTTTATGAGAATCCATTTTATTTATTGTTTGGCTTAATATTTGCTAAATCGACATGATAAATGCCACAATAAAACATACGACTTCGGTCGCTTTAATAAAGCAGCATATATATTTAGATGAAGCTTTCCCATTAAAACTACCGCGGGCCCCCCAATTTTCTGAGCTGACCTCGGGAACCGTGCGGGCACACGAGAGCCATATGTAAGGATCACGTCTGTAAAGAGCGAGCAGAGATTAAACAAGACTGGAATGGCGCCATATTGGAAATCTGCTGCCCGTGTTGTTAATTAGTCATACGGTCAGACAGATCAAAGGGAGGGTGTGGTAAGGGAGGGGGGGGTAGTTTTGGATTTTGACGGTTGCTCAGATGGAGGGAAATGAATGGCAGGTGGTGAGGGTAAGGGAGGGTAGTTTTGGATTTTGATGGTTGCTCAGATGGAGGGAAATGAATGGCAGGTGGAGAGGGTAAAGGGAGGGTAGTTTTGGATTTTGATTGGGTGCTCAGATGGAGGGAAATGAATGGTGGTGATGAGGGGCTTGTAAAAAGGGTAGGGGTAGTTTGGTATTTTGATGTTCGCTCAGATGGAGAGAAATGTGTGGCAGGGGATCGGGGTGACGTATGTGTTAGAATTTAACTGAACTCAGTTTTATTCCCTAAACATTTAGCGGTGCTAATAAAAAAAAAATCTACGCGCTGACCTTATCGCAGCTTCCCAATGACCTTATCGCAGCTACCCAATGACCTTATCGCAGCTTCCCAATGATCTTATCGCAGCTACCCAATGACCTTATCGCAGCTACCCAATGACCATATCGCAGCTTCCCAATGACCTTATTGCAGCTTCCCAATGACCTTATCGCAGCTCCCCAATGACCGTATCGCAGATTCCCAATGACCGTATCGGAGCTCCCCAAGGACCTTATCGCAGATTCCCAATGACCTTATCGCAGCTTCCCAACGACCTTATCGCAGCTCCCCAATGACCTTATCGCAGCTCTCCAATGACCTTATCGCAGCTTCCTAATGACCTCATCGCAGCTTCCCTCGTCACATGTATGTTTTGATTTTGTAATAGATATTTGGGACGTATTAAAAAAAAAAAGAAAAAAAATCATTAAGCTGAGGCGTTTTAGAACAAAATATGTAGGCAATGTTTTGTTGTGTTTATCGAGCGGGTGGACTTTGTTAGCAATGATGTCGACGGTAAGAGGATTCATTTGTGCGAATTCAGATAAAAAAATATCAAGTGTCAAATATAAGAATATGTGCATGGTATTTTTTTTTCATTCTTGACCTTTGATAGTTTTTTATGCCGCCAATGTCCATATGTCATGATTATTTGATCCGATATGTCTGGAAAAGGGAATAGTGTTTTGTCTATCTTCTATTGGCTTTTAAGTATTGGACAGTGTTGTGCTAACATGATTTGAAGAAAATAACTTTTCTGCGAGTCAATGACGCTGTTTTGTTTGGTATTTTCATTTGGTGAGCTATATGCAGTTCTTTTGACACTTTATAACAGATTATTAAAACCATTACTTTGAAAAGCCGTGTACATTGAAAGCATATTACTGTCTTCCTTGAATTGAACCAAACATTGCATCAAAGGTTGCATCAAACAAGCATTTGACATTTTCCAAAAGAAGTGTTTTGGTAACAGTAAAATTGCGGTGAAATGTCGAGTGGTCTATTCCACTGGGGTGGGTCCCATTCCCGTCATGACAATCATAAGACGTTTACGGGAAGATAGGAGACAGCCATTTGGAGTTAAATTGGAGCTGAGTTCGATGTTTCTAAAAAAAAAAAAAAAACTTCGTTCTTTTTTTTCTAAATGAAAATATATTTTATTACATACCTCTTTTTTTCAAAAAGAAGTGTTTTGGTAACAGTAAAATTGCGGTGAAATGTCGAGTGGTCTATTCCACTGGGGTGGGTCCCATTCCCGTCATGAAAATCATAAGACGTTTACGGGAAGATAGGAGACAGCCATTTGGAGTTAAATTGGAGCTGAGTTCGATGTTTCTAAAAAAAAAAAAAAAACTTCGTTCTTTTTTTTCGAAATGAAAATATCTTTTATTACATACCTCTTTCTAAAATAATAAATATATCTTGTTTATAACTTTATAATCGTGCACCCCATTGTGATGCTTGTCGTTGTTATACTGATATTTCAATTATGATTATAGACCAGTCCTGTCATAGAAGCGGACTTCAGGGGATTACATTACCTGAGGATCAGGCTGCTATGTTATCTTTTGCGATTTTGGACTTTGAAAATAACGTTCTTCGTTAGAAGCAAAAATTGATGTGGCCATAATTCTATAAAAAAACATAAAATTGTTCAATTGGTTTAAAGGGCTGTTTTTAACAACGCTTTGTTGATTGCTCGTGTGGTATCTCACTGAGTGAAATTTTTATATCATGGATTAAAAAATTAGTATTGTCACAAATTTCCATTGTTAGCGCCTCAAATAATCATGCAGTCACCACATTAAAACGTGTCTTAATTCACCAAAATGTATTGAAACAAAAAAAAACAAAAAAAACAAAAAAAAACTCCGCTGATACCAAGTAATATGTAGCCCACCTTATAGTGTGGAAATAGTATTTCTGTCAAGTTATTTCACTGGTTTTTCCACCCCAAATTCCACTGAACTTTGCGGAGATTTTTGGTAACATGGAAATGTTGTTCGTCAGATTTGTGGCAGTTCTGTCTGTGGGTGTACAGATGGCTAATGAGGCCGATTTTGGTACGAAATTTTATTGTGCAGTTGGTGCATCTCCGAGAACAGAGTCAGATCGGGCCTTCCTGGCATGTCTCTTGCGCTCTGCATCCGCTGTTCTGCCAAATTCATGTTGGATGGAGCTCCTATATGTAAGATGGAACAGATGCAGGTGAGACCTGCCTGTGTGAGCACCTCCGTGTCTGGGACCCTGTCCTGCCATTTAATGTTGAGGATTTTTCTGAGTCTTAAATTGTTTTTTATGAAAGTGGTTCAGCATTCTTGCATGGCGTTGGTATACCGTCCACGTTTTTTTATTTCATTATTTAGGCATTTTATATAGCGCTTACCATAAAGCTCTAAGCGCTTTACAATTATGAAAAACATGTAAACTAAGTAAAATAAAAATGAGACACTAGGATAGTAACTACTATACTATAGAAACAATAAAAATGGCTATAAAACGAGGACACTTTGACACGTTTTGGCCTATAATTCAGGATCAACCCGAAACAGAAAATGAGGCAGGGCAAGGAGGGCGCATCACAGGTCATAGGCGGACCTAAACAGATTAGTTTTAAGGGACTTTTTGAAAATGGACGAGGTTTCACGGGCATAGAAAGCGTAGGGAGAACAGCCGCCAGATACACTTTTAGTTTAGTTTGAGTGCTGATACCTCCGCTGGTCCATACGTTCTTAGTCAATTTTCCATAGGTTGGACTGGGCGATTACCAGTGTTACAGTCTGCTAGCATTGTTCCTTATAAGATCGTTGTGTCAAATAGAAAAAAGTACGTCCGAAATGCATTACAAACTTAATTTTTTGTGATGGTGTGGTCCCTGGAGTTTTGTGACAGTGATGCGGATCTCACATCTAAACCCCAAAATAACAAGGTAGCATATTCATTGACACGTTTTATAATAAAGCTAGGCCTGTTATAGCAACACCAGATTCTAACACTCAGAAGTGGAGTGCGAGCCTGTTATAGCAACACCAGATTCTATTACTTAGAAGTGGAGTGCGAGCCTGTTATAGCAATACCAGATTCTAACACTTAGAAGTGGAGTGCGAGCCTGTTATAGCAATACCAGATTCTAACACTTAGAAGTGGAGTGCGAGCCTGTCAAGCTATAAGGCCAAGTGCCGTTAAAGCCGGGTAATCGAGGCTCAAAGTGAAGGAGACCCCCGACCAAAAGCGCACATTCACATTTGAATACTTTTTTTTCAATTATCTACTATTTACTTTTCGTCTGTCGTTTGGCCTCATTACTTCTGTGTGATCTTCTCTGTGTCTTGTGTTGTGTGTACAAGTGCGGCTCACACAAGTGTCTCCGTGCTGACTTTGATCAGCGAAACATGCCAGCGATATTGAAGCATTATTCAATATCCTTGCCTCTCTCCCAGCAATAGACAACCGGAATCGCGATGTTTTGTTTGAACATTGATTAGCGAGTAATATTGAATGTAATTGGCTGGCAACTGTATAGTGGGGGCGAGATAAGCCGCAGCGTTAGGCATCGACGTGGTCACTGGAGATCAGATTGGAGAAATGAGTTACTTGAAAGGAACGGCGACACAAGAGAAATGCATTGAGAGGATGGGGGAGTGAGGACGAAAGAGAGATAGAGAGTGAGAGAATGACAGATAGACATCTGCGGGGAGAGAAACTTGGAGAGTGCCATCAATAGACCTGGAGACTCAAAGAATGGTAAAAAAAGAAATGAGTGAGAAAGAGGAGAAGAAGAAATATATATATATTTTAATGGGCATCGGAGATTGTGACAGATAGAAAGGAATTCGCAGAAGGAGGACTCGGCGATAGCCGATGTGGTGAAGAATAATGGAAATATTCTTATTTTTTTTTTTTTGGGGGGGGGGGGGGGAACCAACAACTTAGGTTTGCATTAAGTGGATCAAAGTTTTAATGAGAACTTTTTGGGCAGAATTCCGTTTGAATTACTATTTTTTCATCCGCTAGTGAGTTCACGCATGACCTGAACTTATCTTCTAAGCTAACCCACTGCACCGTACACTCCTTTTAAAAAAAACCTGCTGTAATAATGAATAGTCTCATAATTATTTTATTGGAACTTTTATTTTCCAGTGAAAATTGGCATTTATCTCTTCCTTCTTTATCTATAAGAAAATCAGTTTTAGCATACAATGTATTTTAAGGCCACGATTCAAAGCACCGCTGTCATCAACGTGGCATCGCGCTTTTTTTTGGGGGGGGGGGGGGGGGGCGACACCCATTGTTAAATAAAATATTTCACCAGATGTTTTTACGAAACTTGAAAACTTTTTCTGTATGCCTTTTTAATTTTTTTTTAAAGCTACAAATTATATATATTCTCAAAATAGTGTGTTTTTGTTTGGTTAAATATATTTGATTTGTGTCTTGATCTGAAACATGAACAGAATCTAGTTGTTTTTGGTTTTTTTTGGCTTTTTGTTTTTTTTAATTAAATATGATCCTTCCGTATTGTCAGATCAAGTCTGTGTAGCTCTATACCAGCCCTTCTGGCCTTTCTGTGTTTTCTTTTAGTGTAGCTGTATGCGATATATAATTGATACTAATATAATATAAATTATAAGACAGTTTTTGTAGCAAGTTTTTTAAAATAATTTTTATAGACTCTTCCCTGTCTTAATCTATATAACTACGACAGAATTGCAGGAGATATTATACACAGTGATCTGAAAAACTCAACCATTCATACTCTCTGATAATAAGGAAATTGAATTTAAAATTGTCTTGTGTATACTTTCAACGTAAATTTTTTATTATTGAAATTCTCTTGCAGGTGCCGGTAACGTCCGAAAGCGTTAATCACCCCTTTTTTGTTGACAGCAGTGCATTTCTGGGTGTCATTCTGAGCGTCCAGCCAGAACGCAACAGACATTCGCACTGTCAGAAAATTGACGTTCCTTTAATAGAAAATTGTATTATTATTTTACAGAAAACATCGGCGTGAGTCGCTATGAGCTGCTTCCCGTGCAGCTGTTTTCATCCAGTGTGTCACTTACATATTCCCTTGCAGCTGTTTTCATCCAATGTGTCACTTACATATTCCCGTGCAGCTGTTTTCATCCAATGTGTCACTTACATAAAAATTACAGATATTTTTTTTTATTTTTTTCTTTCTGCCTGTTTGCATGCAGAGTAGAGTAGAAACTAGAATATCAAACCCCCGAGTATACCAACTGCAATTTAGTTAGATCAGCAAAGTACAATCTACGTCTCAGATGAAAGAAGAATTAAAGGTCACTTCAGTTTCAAGTGCGTCACAAGAACCACAACACAAATCTTTGTTGTTCCTGGTCAAAACTCTTAAGCTGGCATCTCCTTGGCAACGGTCACCTAACCCATTTCGCACATTTCGCAAAAAAAAAAATATTTTTTTTAAAGTTTAATTTACTTTGTTGTATTAACAAATCATCCAAGCTATAAAATTATAATGGAACTTAAGTGCACCATTTTTACTATTATTTCCAATATTTTCGTATTTTCTTTTAACTAGTTAATGTTACTGAATTGGTTCTTAACTTTTTTAGGTGTTTCTAAGTTGACATTTAAAAAAATTGGAAAAAATGAGATAGCAGTGATGTCATGCGAAAAAATTGCGCAGTAGATATCTTAGAGCTGACAAATGTTCACAAACTGAATACAGATTTGAAATGATTACACAAGGTCTAACTCTGTTTCGTATGTGGTAAAACCACGTTTCTAGTCGCTTGATGTATCATACTTGAATTCGGTGAGTTATCCGTTTGTCCTTGGTGCCTTGTCAGTTTGAATAAGTAGACCACATTTTTTTACAGGAAATGTCTTGCTAAAAGGATGACTGAGAATCGAAGCTGAAACATCCATATATACTATTTTATTTTTGTCTGTTCGAAGTGATCATTGAAGTAATTGTCCTTTTATGCACTTCATAATAGTTTGAAGGTAGCTTTTCTGCAATTAGTTCTAGTTTAAATGATAAATCACAAAAAATTTCGCAGCTTGAAATTATTTTGGAATGTATCTGGAAATAACGAGATCTCGAGGCTATGTATTTCCAAAAAGAGGTTTGTGATGTGTTTTTAAAGTTAAAAATGACGACATGTCTAGAGTACCAACAGTTGAAGTGGGTTTCAAGTTTTAAAAACGTTTAAATGACTTGGTCGAAGACATTTCCGGCGCCAACGTTGTCATTAAGAGAATCTGTACAAGTGAGATAACGTTGTACACGACGGAAGACATTAGAAATCAGATAAGATATCTTCAGATGTACTGTAGCTGTGTACATGGCAGTAGTGTTTTAGGCCACGTGAAAGCTTCATACGACTTTTGGACTGTAAAAGCCGTACATCAGAGCTAGACTTCAAGCTATAAATGAGAATTCCCCATGTCATGGCTGTACATTAGCGCTGGGCCTGGCCGCGCCAGCCCGTTAGCTGTACTCTGGACATTAGACGTGTTGCATTATGTCATAGCAGATTAGGACTCGGATCAATAAGATAATCTTCCATCTCTCAACCACCACCGTGTGCACTTTAAACAGACCGATAAACAATCAAGTATATTATTTTTTAAAGACAGAATGAAAATGGTTACAAATGTAACGTTACAGTAGCTATGTTGCGTGCAGTTCTATGGTTTGACAAATTTAAGTTTTAAGATTCGGCTGGTTAAATGAACAATACTTAACAAAGAGATAAAAAACAATAAGAAAGATAAAATATACCAAATGTAGTGATATAAATAATCAGTTTAATTATACTATTAATGACAGTTCATATAAAACTACAAAACCAATAGACATAAATAAAAACTATATTATTAACTCACAGCTCAGAAAGTGAAAAAAAAAATGTATTAGAAAAGTACAAATATTAATTTTCACAAACACAGTGAAAATTCGAGTAAGTCTTGTAGGGCTTCTGTAAGTCTTGTCTCATAGGTAAGTCTGCCGGTCACAGTCGACCGTCGTATTGATAGTTAGGTAGTCAGAACTTTCCAGAACAGAAAGTCTAGACATTCAATCGCCAGAGGTTATTTCTCCCTCTATTATGTGCAGTAGTTGTAGACCCTTCTGGAAACGTAAAAAAAACTTTCCCAATCAAGGGCGGTGAGCGAAAGGAGTGTGAAAGTCAACTGATGATGTGAAAAACAAAGGGGAGGTAAGGTTGCATGCCACGGCTCGTTGTGAACAAAATATAGGTCAACAAACTGGCTGTAAAACTAAGTTCTAAGTTTATTGCTAGTTAATACTAATTACATCTACTGGTATTGCTTGCTTTAAAACTACTTCATGATGTGAACATGGAGAACAATATACTATTGATTAGTGCAGAGAAGGTTAGAGCTAGTTGTCAATATTTTTAATGGCACATAGAAGGTTTAAGGTAGTTGTGTATAATCTTGCTAGACACTGCAATACAAAACATGTTTTCCCCTGCTTTTTTTAAAAAAAGAGGGTGGTTGCTTTGAGAGTTCCAATAAAATTAGGCGGCCATCTTGTTGTAAACATCAAACGAGTTTAAAGAGATTTTTTTTAGTTTTTCATTTCTTTTGGTATCTATCAGCCGTTGCCTTTTTAAAACTCGAGAACTCGTGTTTTTCATTATCCGTCGTGACCCCCATCCCTCTTCTCTCTAGCGCCCTCTCTCTCTTTCCAACTTCATTTTAATTCAAGTACATCATTTACCTCAATTTTTTTTTATCAGCTAAAAGTTCACATTTACCACACGTGGTTAAATATTTTTAAACAGGTTACTGCCTAAAATCTTTATAACAAACACAAACACACGATCATTCTTAATGTGTGTGTATTCAAATACCGCTTTCTTTGCCATCATTTAAAAATGCCGCTGGCGGTTCTAATAGTTTATTGAAAGTTACCCATCATTGAAAATCTCTAGTTATTATCACTTACAACAGCCAGTCTATTCAAGAATTTTTTCAGAGATATAATTGTGCACAAAAATAATTATATTCCTTTGCCAATATTTTTTTTTATTATATTTTTTTCTGTATTTTTCTTTTATATCTGATTATTTTGTTTCTGAATAGAGCGATGTCTGTAATAAAAGTCAAATAACGTTTATATTTTAAGTTAAAATGCACAAATCAACGCGTTTTTCTTTTCGACCAATAAGGAATGAAAGGTAAACATCGTCTACGCTACTGTGTCCAGTGGCGGATCTAATGAGCATTCTTGCAAGTGCACGCCACACCCTTTACCTACCACCTGATCATGTTTTTAGTGATGGACACACGCTCACGAATATACACTAATATATAGGACGAGTTATTTAAAAATCACCTATTTATGTCATATTAATATTTTGAAGTGTTGTTTGCATGATAATTTTTTTTTCCTTTCATTTCAGTATTATTAGTTCGATTTTATCCTTCGTCCAAGAAAAGGGTTTTGACGTGAAAGCCCTGAGAGCATTCAGAGTATTGAGGCCTTTAAGACTGGTGTCCAGGGCACCAAGTAAGTCTTGTTTTTTCTTGTCGTTTATCAATCTTAACTTGTGTCCATTATTTCACTTAATTCTCGGAGATGTTGCTTTAAAGAGAAAAAAAACATAGTTATACCATTACGCAATGCTCCAATGTGAAGCCTTAATTTATTATAAAATCATTTACTATATTTAATGTTTTTATAACTCTGCCCTTTCTGGAACCTTTTTTTTTAAGAGACAGTCATTAAAGTGATGTATTGAAACAACCCAACAACAAAATAAAAAATAAAAAATAATCTTACTTGGAATAAAAAGTCCTATAACAGACGTGAAGAAACGCCTCTGTGAATTTTTTTTCAGCTGTGCTCATAAAAAAGAGAAGGAAATAATCAATAAATTCCAATCATTGCTGTTCATTTAGCATGGAAATATTACGTCGTTATGTCATGGCACAATGCCAGTGCCATTGGTTTGTTGTTACAAAGGTAGTAATGTGTAAGCAACATGCACAGAGTCTCATGTTCCATCTTTATAGGACCTTGAAGGGAAAACGGGGATATTTTCGTCGGATCAAGGAATCCTTTTTACACTTTGCTTGAGTAGTATTTTTATTTCTTATTGACCCCATTGCCAGTGACAGAAAGAACGTGGGTACCACGTATAATATATTCAATTCCTTCATAGGTTCTATTGCAAATGGACAAAAAGGGCAGCGATAAAATGATCACAATGTCCTGACGTTGCTAGTGCGAACCCTCCTTCCCCCCCCCCCAACCCCACGATACCAACCGAATCTTCCACTGACCAACATTTATGTATTCATTCAGCACACTTATTCTCCGAAATACCAGCTTGAGGCGGCCCTCCTTCTGAATGTACGTCACGACGAGCACCCCACCCCAGCTACAGCACCCCAGTTACAGCACCCCACCCCAGCTACAGCACAGCACCCCATCTACAGCACCCCAGCTACAGTATCCCAGCTACAGCACCCCAGCTACAGCACCCCACCCCAGCCACACCACCCCTTTGAACGTTTCCGACTATTGCAACCTATGACACCTGACAATCTTTATTATTTATTTACCCCCTCCCCCCCCCCCCTCCCACCCCAGCCTCACCACCCCTTTGAACGTTTCCGACTAATGCAACCTATGACACCTGACAATCTTTATTATTTATTTACCCCCTCCCCCCCCCCCATTTCATTCTTATGCTCTCCTCACTGACATATTATTTCACCATTGGTAATTCAATGTCATGATCTTCTCCCCCCGAATCTCCCCAGGTCTCCAAGTGGTGTTAAATTCTATTGTACGTGCCATGGTCCCTTTGTTGCACATTGCCCTTCTTGTAATATTTGTCATCATCATCTATGCTATCATCGGATTGGAGCTGTTTTATGGAAAACTTCACAACGCTTGCTACAAGATAAATTCAAGTAAGTCGATCCTCTGGTGTTGTTATCCTAGATAAATTCAAGTAAGTCGATCCTCTGGGGTTGTTATCCTGGATAAATTCAAGTAAGTCGATCCTTTGTTGTGTTATCCTAGATAAATTCAAGTAAGTCGATCCTCTGTGGTTTTTATCCTAGATAAATTCAAGTAAGTCGATCCTCTGTGGTTGTTATCCTAGATAAATTCAAGTAAGTCGATCCTTTGTTGTTGTTATCCTAGATAAATTCAAGTAAGTCGATCCTCTGTGGTTGTTATCCTAGATAAATTCAAGTAAGTCGATCCTCTGTTGTTGTTATCCTAGATAAATTCAAGTAAGTCGATCCTCTGTTCAACAATAGGATCTATTTAAGTTCATTCAGCTAGGAGACAACAACTTATCCTAGATAAATTCAAGTAAGTCGATCCTCTGTTGTTGTTATCCTAGATAAATTCAAGTAAGTCGATCCTCTGTTGTTGTTATCCTAGATAAATTCAAGTACGTCGATCCTCTGTTGTTGTTATCCTAGATAAATTCAAGTAAGTCGATCCTCTGTTGTTGTTATCCTAGATAAATTCAAGTAAGTCGATCCTCTGTTGTTGTTATCCTAGATAAATTCAAGTAAGTCGATCCTCTGTTGTTGTTATCCTTGTCTGTTACAGAAAAAACCCGACTGAGGGAGATATGTGATGCTAAGAGTAAAAGACGCTAAGAAATAGCATGCTCAAATTTAACATTATTAGTACAAAATATAACTATATGTTGTTTTGTTTTTATTTTTCTAAAGTCAACTGGCAGATTCTGTTTTGTTTGTTTGTGTGTGCGTGTGTGGCGTAGTATGAGTTGAAAGGAGCACGCGTTGGTGGGAGGGGGGCGCTAAATTTAAAATTAAATAAGTAAACGTACAATTAATAACTTTTTTTTAAATCTTGAAATAATTTAGTATTTTATTGAAATATATTACGCGTGGTTGTATTTCAATACTGGACTTGTGGAATACTCGGTAAATGTAACATATCCACGGATTAGGGCGCGCATTACTTGCTTTGCCCCGGGTGCTTGCAGCCCACCATTCAACCACTGGGCAGCACTTGCTCATGTGCCACCATGAACTGGATCCGTTACTGATGTCAATCGTTCATTTATTTCATTAATTGATTAAGATGGTTTAATATTAAAATACTGTAACATTTGTTTCATACTAGACGCTAAGGCGGTTTAGCATACTAAAACTTTAAATATAGTTTCCTAACAGACGCTATGATGGTTTAACATTAAAATACTGTAAACTTTGTTTCATACCCACAGTCACATATGGTAATATCAAAAGATGAGTAAGTGCCGAGTTACTCAGTTATAGCATGGCAATGGCAGTGAGACACAAAAACACGTCTCCGATTGCAAAATTCACGGCCAATCCAGTGACGAAATCCGGACATTTTGCAATAATGTTCACACGATCAAATTTGCTTTGAATTTCTTTTTGGACGCACTATTTTGTTTTACAGTGCGTTCAAAAAGAAATTTGACACAAATTTGATCGTGTGAACTGAGCATTAATAAAGCTACCAAAGAGACGTTCGGTCCATCCCTTCATAGACAGTGCAGTTCCCATAAGAATATCTTTTTTCCAAATCGCCAGCACGTATTCTGCAAATGTATTTAACATAGGTTCCCCATTGGTTCTAGTTTATCTCATATGCATACAATTTCTTCAATGATGAAATAGATAACGAGACGGAAGAAAATGCATACTTTATATATATATATAGACCTATGTATATTCTGGTTACTTGAAAATGAAATAAAAAGAGTAATAGAAAAAAAAACTCGTATTTATACAGGTTGAAACGTTTAAGTTGACAGGTATGTAATGTGTGGAGGCTGTATTGCCTATCCAAGATCCACACAGAGCAGCCGAGTGTATGTCTTGAAATAACAGAACATCTTCACAGACTGATATTGGCATCAAGTGAAAGCACAACATGTTTCAAAGTGCACTAACAATGTGGCTTATAGAATATCAAAGGCGCCCTAAGTGTGGGCGGGAAGACACACGACTGGGATCTTTCTTGGGGGGTGTGGGTGAGGTTAGGTGAGGTGGGGGGAATTCTTTTGCGGGCGATCCTTTTGAGCAGGCTGGTTGAGCGATGGAGAGGAAAATTCAACTTTCTCTGAATGTGAATGAAACATTGAAAATATCCCAGTGACAAAGGCGTATTTATGTTTAAATATTATAGTAGAATTGTAATTTTAAAAAATAACGCACTACGGTGGAGTTAGGGTTGGTGATTGTGGACGGGGACGTAGTAAGCTTAAATGTCACCAGGGGTGGGCAAAGATTTTTCCCTCCCCCTCAACGAAAGGAAAAAAAAACAACACCAACTGCGGTTGGCCGAAAATGCCACCCCTCGATTTCAAGACAAAAATTGCCGCCTGGGGAAGGGGTATCAAATATTCCCAAACTGAGCAGAAGCTATCACTCTCCGACTACCAGCAGCCAGGTAATCAAGACCGCGGCCGGCCACAGACCAGTGAAGGTACCGTAAGTGTGGGCGTGGCAAAAATACCTGTGCGGCACTGAGAGGAATTTCTACTCAGGGGCGATCATTATGACATACCAGCTTTCATGAAAGTCTGCCTCTCTGGGCCAGAGTCCTGAGAACAGAGGTGTAGCTAAATGCCAGAGTCGATCGTGTCTGGCCTTTAGTGAGGGGGTTTGAAATGGCTTATAAATAACGTGTGGCGTTTGTTGCGCCACCGGCCGCCCGTCCGTGTTTATTGTGGTACAGGGCCATGGGAGATGGGCGAAGGAAAGTATCTTTGGTATTTGTCTCTGTTTGTCGGGTTAAGAAAACCTTGATGAAATGACTTAATTGAGCAAAGTGTTTGAAGATCCGCCCGAGAAGAAAAGGGAGCGAGAGGAAGCATCAACAAATAACGTGAAGGAAAGAGGAAAGGTGATTTGGAGAAATATCAGTAAGAAATGAAATGAAAAGCTTTTGTGGGAAATAAAAGAAAACTTGTTTTAAAGGGTGAAACGTAATCCTGTTCCTATGAGAGAGGAGAACATATTGGAATCGTTTAAAAGTTTTTATACCACAAACTTTCTATATGCTTAGCTAAGAAGAGAAGTGTTTTGAAACTTATCTGGGTGGCGAGAGACAGTACCAACACTGTGTGGCATCTAATTAGGCAGATATGTGTTCCATGCGATCATCCAAGCCAGACCGGCACAACTCGCAATGTAAGGCGGGCCGTAATACGTTATGTAAAAACTTGTGTGGGCCGAAAGGCAATAGGACAGGGAGAAAGCTATTAAGAAAATAATAAGAATAAAGAATATTTCGTTACTTTGCGGGCCGCCAAGTGGGTGCTGGCGGGCCGTATATTTGAGCAGGCCGGCCTGACACTGTAACCACATGATTCATGTTAGAAAAAAAATCATGTTTATACAGCCTATGTTATCAATATCAAGAGTCATTTGTTTTCTTATGTAAATATACAAATATTATATGCACATTTTTTATGACTTTACAACCAAGTGGATTTTACCTAAAAATATTAATTAGGTCATAGGAAATACCTTTATTATAAAGTTATTATTTTGTTTTCAAAACCCCAGCTCTACTAGATTAATTTTTACTGTGGATGTAGTCTAGTGTTTTAATGGTATTGTAAATCAAAGGTATTGGACAACTAATTATGAACAGTATAGGTCAGCATTTTATTTAAATGGTTTTAACATATTTTTATTACTTAACTTTTTTTGAAATTGCATTAACTTTATGGGGGTGGCCTAATATACTTAGATAAAGATATAGAAATCCATGTACCAACATCTCAATAATAGCTTCTATAAAGATCAAGAAATCCATGTACCAACATCTCAATACTAGCTTCTATAAAGATCAAGAAATCCATGTACCAACATCTCAATACTAAGTTTATAAAAAGATCTAGAAATTGATGTATCACTAATTAGATCCCTGTGGGGCTGCTGGCTTATTTTTATGCACATCTTACATATTTTTTTCCTTTTCTTTACACTGAACAAATTGATGTAAATTTGTTTTTACTTGCCTCGACAGCTGAGTTTTCAGGTGACCCAAGAATATGTGGGCAAGGCTACAGTTGTGACGACATAGCATCTGGAGGTGAAAAGGGGGAGTGCAGAGAGGGGTGGGAAGGACCAAACTATGGAATAACAAATTTTGATAATTTTGGTCTGGCCATGTTGACTGTCTTCCAGTGTATCACCATGGAGGGGTGGACCACAGTGCTCTATGATGTGAGTACACAAACACAAAGGAATAATAACATACAAAAACACTAAATCGATATTTATTTTCAATATTTATTTTTTTAAAATTAATGCAGCCCTGACGGATCTGCAAACTAAAGAGAATCTCTAAAAACTAATTTTATTTTCACTGCTACAACAGATATTGATCATATATCTGGCTCTTTTATTATTCCTGTTTTATTTCTGTCATAGAATAAACTGTCACATATAAAACATGGCATTGTCATATCATAATATCTCAAGCAAAATGTTGGGTGCCGCTGTGCTCTTTTAACATGTGTGGGTTGACCACCACAATCAACATATGGTCCAAAGAAACAATTCAATTGTTGTAAAATGAATTTAGTATTTGTTTACCTTTTAACCTAAGCATAAAATTTAGTATTTATTTATCAAACTTTGTTTTTAAAAAATGATATTAGCAGTTCTTTATTTTAATGTTAAAATGTAATAATATATTTTCTGAAAAAAATTCACTTTCTGTCAACTTTGATGGGTCATTGACTGAATGATATTTATATTAATCTCAACTATTACATAGTGCCTGATTGGAAAGTATATTGGAAAAGGCTAATTATCTTTGAAAAATTGAGAAAAAAAACGAAACTAAAGCATATATTTTTTCATTTTTTCGTTAAAATTAAAAGAACACCAGTAAACACAGTAGATAACTTTTATCTAACTGCAGACAAAAGAAAATCTCTGTCCCATATGCTTTCAGCCTACACCACCACTTAAGAAACTCTGCCACAACAGACAAGTTTTCACTGAGTTCTGGGGTACACATTAGCACCTAAAAAAAAAAATCTAACACCTGATTCTCAGTTTAAAGAAAAATCTATCCCTATTGTCGTCAAATGAACACTTAGCCTGCTTGAAATTGATTTCCATATTAAACAATTTTATTGTATCATTAATTAATGAGGCAGGTATTAGGAGGTACAGCATGTATTGTTAAAGTTTAATGGAAAACAAAAATCCACTTCCAAGAGATTTAATAGACTTTGATTGAATTTCATTTTGCTTTTCTATCAATAAATTCCATTTGCCATTGCTTCTCTGGTAGGCCCTATATTTGAAATTCTTTTCGTTTTATTTATTGAACCCCTGATGTGTAAAATTTCAATTTAAAATATTTATATTGGTCTCTTGGGCACCACACAATCAACAAAACAAAAACACATTCAAGTGCTCATTCATGTAAGACTAAGTACTCTTATGTTATTGAAAAATAAAAAATTATATTATTTCATCCTACATTTTAATATAACTAAAAATCTAACAGTCCTGGTGTGGCTGTAGCATTATTTCTTAAGAGATATTGCTGCAGAGTCCTACAATATGGCTGCCTGTCCTTTACTGATGTCACATCGCTCTTATATTTATAAAATGTTGTTTTTCTTAAACATTACTGTTTTTTTGTTCATCACAAGGAATGAAAAAATTGAGGATCATTATTATTGTAAGTGATTCAAACAAAATTCTTGTTCAAACATGCCATGACAGTTGGCAAATTAAAGTCTGACATTATAACTGAGGTCATGTTCTCCATCTCTCCTCAGGTAAATAATGCGTTGGGCAATGAGTGGCCGTGGATTTACTTTATTAGCCTCATCATCATTGGCTCATTTTTTGTCCTTAACCTTGTTCTTGGTGTCCTAAGTGGGTCAGTACTGAAATCTGGAATTGTTGATTTGTTAGGAAATGTGGATTTGTTGTTTTAGAGATTTTATCATCTCATTGGAATCAGGCCAGGAAGGGATGGGGAGAAGATTTTAATGAAATAAAGAGGAGTAAAAAGTTTATAAGCACTGTCAATTTGCATAACAGCATCTGTTTTTTTTTTTATTATTATTATCTGTTTATCAGCCAGAATGGTTAACAGTAATTTTTCTTTTAAAGCATTCGTTTTAAAAAATTGGCCTGCTTCTAATATTTTTAAACTCTACCAGCGGGATTTTGCAAGTTAAAAATGAATTAAGTCATTGTTAATTTACTGTATTTTTTTTAATGAGTATAAACAAAGGGTATTTTACAATACTGCAAGGGATTGAGCTCAAATTACCATTAAAATGGAAATATTAAGGTTTGTCAAAAATAATTTGTTTCTAATGTATTAGATTTCACAAATTATTATGTATTTTTCTAAGTTAAGAGATTTAATCTTTTATGTCTTACATTCCCCTTAAAATCTCAACCCAAAATGACCAATGTCAAATTGTCTGTTGCAGAGAGTTTTCCAAAGAAAGAGAGAAAGCAAAAGCCAGAGGTGACTTCCAGAAACTGAGAGAGAAACAGCAGCTTGAAGAAGATCTTAGAGGTTATTTGGACTGGATTACACAAGCTGGTGTGTGTCATGGATTTTTAAAAACTTGTTTAGACAGAATGCTATTTATTGATTAATTTGACTGGATTACACTAGGTGCTATGACACTAAAATATTTGACTGGGCTCTTGAATCTGGAGAGTAAAGAATTTATGTCCACTGAATTTGGTACACACAGAAATAAATATACTATGGGGGAAAAGCTAGGTTTGCCTTGTTTAATTTAAGCCTCAAACATTATTTACTCAAATGCTATTCTCAAGTCTCCATATGTTCAAAACACAAGACTTGCATTCTGGCTTTATTTCTTTTAAAATAATTTTTTTTGGCTTCTATTCACAGAGGACATAGATCCAGAGGTTGAGGATGAAAATGAGGAAGGAGCAACACCACGTCACTGTAAGTTTCGGCCATTTAATTCTAATGTAATAATAGATGTTAATTAAATCAAAAAAATTTAATCAAGCGAGGATTGCAACATTATAAATTGACTACTCAAGGCCATTGTTTTCATTCCACATTTTTAAGATGAACATTATGATAACAAAATTAACAGATAACCTTACTAACAGTTCATTTTTTCCAGTGTTTAGTTGTGTGTTGTTAAAAATTACTTTGCAATGAATGAGTTAGTTGTTAGTTTGGTTTCAAGAGCTTGAATGACTGAAAATTTTTACTATTAATGAGTTAACTGTTTAGTTTTCAAGAGCTTGATGACTGAACTGATTTGTTTTACACTCCAGGATGACTCAAGAGAGAAAGAAAGCAAGGCTTTTCTACATCTATTTTGCTATTCAATCTCTAATCTATGGCTAAAATTTCTTGATATCTTTATTAAATTAATTCTTCAGCAGTGCCTCAATCAGATAACCCTTTCATTGTAACTTTATTTCAAAGTGGAGCAGGCCACAGGTGGGAAATTTTAAGTGAAACAATTATTTGCGACTCCAAGTTTTGCCTGAAAAGACAAAGTGGCAAAGGGACATGCACTGACAAACGATTTGCCGAACTGAACTGCGTGTCTGTTTTATCATTCTTTCTTTGATTATTCTAAAGCTTGCTGGAAGTTTTCATTTGGTAAGTCATTCATTTCAGCTTCTTTAGTAGGTGGCTAGCACCACACAGGTACAAGTTAGCAGTGGTTAGAGCCAGCAGGACTGGAGCTAGATTTCATGTACAACAGAGTTGGTAAACAATAATTATAATAGTAGTTTCTGAAAACAGGTGAACATCCGATTAGTGCAGGTGGGTTGATGGTTTACAACTGGTTTTGGAAGATTTAGTTTTTTTTTAAATTATGATTAAAAAATTAGTTAAATAAATAGGAATATATAAATAAATTAATACTTGTTTTTTCAACACTGCATAGTATACTTATTTTACACAATAATATATTGCTTGCCTATAATTTGTAAGCTTGTTTTTAATTTGGCACTGTGTTGTGCTCATATAAACACACGCATGATAAACAAAGAAGAAATTGTGTAATAAGGTACCAAGTTATTTGAGGAAAAATCACACATTTTCCATTTATTGACAATGTTATGACCTAAAAAGTCTGCACCAACAATAAATCAAATTCATTTTTGACAACAATTTTTTTAAAGCTATTTTTGCCTTATAAAGTTGAAAACGAACTTTCAATCATTGTTAAATAAAATGCAGCTAAGAATTATTTGATTTTAGCAAGATGAAGTTTCATTTAAAGGTCTTTATTGAAGATTCTTAAATAACTTAATAATGTAGTATATGCAAAAGCTTGTGGTTAAGGTTCACGTTTTGCAAATTTATGCCAATGATTTTTAATATGAGTTTTAGAACAATATTGTAATAGCTTTAGAACAATATTGTATGAGTTTTAGAGCAATATTTAATGTGTTTTAGAAAAAAAATGTATGAGTTTTTAAAGTTTAAATATCATCCTTATAGATCATTATAAATTAAAAAATCACAACAATAATAATAATGCTAATACATTATACTTTGGTTATGGACTGTATGAATTATCTCTCCCTTGACAATAATTACTTTTTTGCCTGATTGTAAAATTTCTGCATTTGATATTGGCCTGAGTGGAGAAAAATTTATTTTAAGAAAAAAGAACTCAAAATGTATCTAAGCTAAATTTCCTTCCTTTTAAATATGAAATTTTATTCAGGGTAAATTAATGAAAGGGATGTTAAATTTATACTATTGAAACACAATTTTTTGACCAATCTATCAAGTTATATCATCAGTTCAGTATATTTCGGCATTTCGTTTGTTGGAAGGCTGTCCTCTTATTGTTCAAATACAAAATTTGGTTATAATTTTGTGTTATATTATAGTTTGGTTTTTTTTTGTTGCTGTTTGTACATAGTTTCTTGGGCTAGTTTTCCTGACCAATCCCGGAATAGTTGTGTCATTACTCTGTACTAACCTGATTTAGTTTGTACCATTTCGACTATCCATGGTACCATCAACATATGACAGCTTGTTATCAGAACAGCTTTGAAATAATGGCATGGTCACCCCATCCTACCATCATGTGACATCTTTACTCATGATGGCCACCACTGTCTCTTTTTCCCTAATCAGATCACACGACAGTCAACTGTTTGTTGTTGTTATTTCAGTTCTAGTATGACTTCCTCTCTTCCGTTCTTTTACTCCGTATTTCTTAGTGATGAAGAGAAAGGTTGACGTATATAAACACCATATTAGCATGATCCCTGGTATATGGAGTATATAACCTGCAATTTCAGTATTGTATATACACACATATATTATACTTACATATATATCCCAAAATTTAACCATTCTATTTCTAACTTGTCTAACTTCAACATGGCTTGCACACAATCTTTGAACCTGATTTGTAATATTACCAGTGTAAAGCTAACACTACTCATTCAGCTGTAAACAAAATGTTTAAATATAATGGCAATTTGTATAAATGAGTGCTAATGAAATTTGGTCACCTTCAACTTAAATAGTTATAAAATGCCATATGCATTGTCCCGTATTTGTATTATTTTTCTTTGCCAGTATTCCATACATAGATACTACATAGCATTTATCTAAATCTTTACATTCTATCTATCATTGTTAACATTTGCATGCAATCACCTAGATTTTATGAAAACAATAAATGAGATGCCAATGGGATATAATTGTTAATTACTTGTCAAAATCACATCATTTTCTTTACAATGCTTAACTTCTATGCCAACTCTTCAGAGCAACCTCTTTTCAAATTTGCTAGCCTAATGCCTCCTTTGAAAATTTTTTAGCCTGCTTCAAGCTTGGATAAAAATACATTTATATATTTATTTTCAAAGTGGAAAAAGACACTATTGTCAATGTAAATATTAAGTTATATCTGTGAAAAGATCGAAGAATCAAAAACACACATGTTAGCTTAACCCTACACAGTTTCATGCGTTAGTTATAATTGACAAGATTGATAATGAAATGTGATTTGGTTTTTTTTTCTTTCCCAGACTTGTTTGTAACAATGTAACAATTACATCAAATGCCATGAACTTTGAATGTTTCATATTCTGTTTCAGCCAAAATTACGAGTGATATAGATTCAGAGGACAAGGTGGAGGAAGGAGAGAATGTAGAGATCCAACAGTCTTGGCTCCAGCAGAAAAGGTTGTTAGCACTAAAATGTTTTTACATTAGAAAATAAGAATGCAAATGTTGTCACTGACCCGGAGGCCGTCAACCAATTCATTGTTGGTTGACATCATATACTTTTGGGTTAAGCCCCTGCTTGTGAACACCTGGGTAGTAGTTTATTGTTATGTGAAGTCCTTCCATAAAGATGCTCATCTCATCTATAGCTTCAAATAATTTTACAAAAATTACAGAAGAGACACTAGGTTGCCAGGTGGTTACCATTCCTCACAAACCACTGGATCTGTAACTAATTAGTTGAGAAAACTAAATTAATTCTGGGTGTGATAGTTGGAAAACCGTACATCTTCTTCTTGTCTTGATTTCAGACTGCACTTACAGAAACTGAATCGGAGATACAGAAGGTTTTGTCGCAGGATTGTCAAGTCCCAGGCATTCTACTGGGGAGTTATTGTCCTTGTGTTCTTAAACACAGTGGTTCTCACATCAGAGCATT
This sequence comes from Lymnaea stagnalis, assembly GCA_964033795.1. Lineage (NCBI taxonomy): Eukaryota > Metazoa > Mollusca > Gastropoda > Lymnaeidae > Lymnaea > Lymnaea stagnalis. The sequence goes on along the minus strand of CAXITT010000013.1, from coordinate 765,679 downwards.
ATAAGCAGCCTGTTTGGCTTGATGATTTTCAAGGTAAGCCTTTTAATTAAATGATGTTTGGAAACTGAATGCTTCAGGAATCGTGTGGCTTTTTTTTATCTTCTTAAAATAATATGTTTAAAGTTACTTCTTATATAAATACCTGTGATGCTTAGCCATTGTGTGAGGAAACATTTTACATCAGAATTTTTTCTTTGAAAAATATGCCATTAAAGATGGGAAAGTCTTACATCTCACAAAGTTATTTTGACTTGAAGTTTCAACAGTTTTCCAACCCTCTGCTCCACAGCCATTGCCAATCTCTTCTTTGTTGTGCTGTTTACAATGGAGATGTTAGTGAAGATGTACAGCCTGGGATTCCAAGGATATTTTGTTTCCCTCTTCAATCGCTTTGATAGCTTTGTAGTTGTGTGCAGTATCCTGGAGGTCATACTGCAGTACACCAATGTCTTTCCACCTTTGGGTATCTCTGTGCTCAGGTGTGCTCGGCTGCTCAGGGTTTTCAAGGCAACCAGGTTGGAGTTTTTTAATAATATATTGAAAGCTAACATTGGCTCCTTAAGGTTCATTTTCAGAAAAACATCGTAGAAATCTTTTTCACAAATTGGTTTTTAATGCCTCAGCATTGTAGTGACGCTCTTATTCATTTTTTCATCTGAAAAAATTGATTTTTTTTACTCTCTAGAGCCAGTGGTCAGCAACCTCTTTTCATAAACTACGTATCCGGAAATTTGATGGAAAGAAATTTCGTCGACTGTAATTTGATCGAACATAAATTTAGTCTAATCTATTTTTCATTTTTTACATTAAAATTTTGCATCAAATTTCTTTTTAATCGCATTATTTTGTTTTACTATATAGTATGTTGCGTTCAAAAAGAAATTTGACGAAAATTTTAACGGGTGAACTGAAAAAAAGATTCGACCAAATTTCCATTTGATCAAATTTCCGTCCATCAATTTACCTTCGACCAAATTTCTTTCGATCAAATTTCCAGTAACCCATAAACTATACCTGCAAAGAACACATTTAAGGAGCTACAGGCAGGAGTGGTTTGCGAGAGCAAATGTGCACATGACGACTGACACCTTAAATTAAAAACTTCCTCAAAACAAATATTGAAATTTAAATTGCTTATTCACTTGTTACGCACTGGCTTCTAATATGAGAAATTAATCTCCTATTTTACTTTTATTGGCTCGTTGTAAACAGTGCTTAACAAAGGACGATACCATAGAGTCAACAATATTAAAGATACGACACTCAAAACAGTTGTCAGTTACAATTAATAAGATTTATTAAGTCTTAAAATAATTACAAAAGAAAAGAAAATATAATGACAATCTTCAACTTACAGTATAGTAGATCTTGTACCGGTACACAGTTAACACAGTTCATATAATGTGCCAATGAATAATGAGTAAATGTGAAATAAACACATATTTATATGAACACAAAGAATAATACATGTCTCGTGAAGTTAATAAAACCTATCTGAATCTCCGTCTCCATCTCTCCTGATCTGTCAATCCCTTACATAGGTGGGCCTACAGACGAATAAGCCCTGCCTTCCAGAAGCTACTCAGCATTTGTTTACATTTCTAGAACAATCGCAAACATTCTACAAAACACTAGGAGGCAGTCTTACAAGGTTTAAGTGGAAAGGCGATAGTCAGCAAGATACATCAAACGAATAGGCCACGCCCACACAACGCTAACGTCTGCTAGGGATGTAATTTGGGTCAATCAAAATTCAAACACGGGGAAATCGTGTAAAACGTAATACATAACATCACTCTTTTTAGCCAGCACCTGTCGTTCATTCTCCTGCATGCTGCCACACAGCCACAGATGCCACCGCTCCTGCTCTAAAGCAATTACAATTATTCACCGTGAAAAAAACTTAACATTGCACCTTTTATTTATAAACAAGTGTATCCCCAAACATTTTTGCAAAGTAAATCAAATTGTTAATTACTTGCAGCTTTCAAGGCAAACATTTTTTTTTTTCACATAATATAATATAACTGTCAATTCAGTTGAAGACTGTTGTCTTAAACAAATCCTCATCATGACCATATTCAAACACTGACATCAAAATGTGTCAATTTCTCTTCCTTAGATACTGGTCATCTCTCAGAAACCTAGTTGCCTCCCTCTTGAACAGTATGCGCTCAATTGCCAGCTTGTTGCTGCTGCTCTTTTTGTTTATTGTAATCTTTGCCCTGTTAGGAATGCAGCTGTTTGGTGGCAAGTTTAACTTTCCCCAAGGGGAAAAACCACGCAGTAATTTTGACACCTTTTGGCCATCGCTGCTCACTGTGTTTCAGGTAAACAGTTTTGGGTGTGTATGTTTGAAATCAACATTATTAATTTAATCAGAGAAATTTGTTTGTTCCATTCATTACATTGTTCCACTGAAAACTTTTCAGAGAAAATATTCTTTTGTTTTCTCTTGAAAATTGTTGCATGTTTTGGTTTTGGTCATAAAAGAATATGTATAGGCTTGATGTTTAATTGAATTTAATATTTGTATTTTTTGGGGGTAGATTGAGGGATTATTATTTGTCTTGTTTTATTTAGCTTGAACATAATACTCAAGACCTAATAAATTTAAATGCAATTGTTAAAGGGTGCAAAGTTGCCTATTGCAAAGACTGGTTTTTAAAAATTGACTTTTTGGGGAAAAATTTATGGTTACCTTGACACTCAAGTAGGTCATTCTTTTTTTTTTAAAAATAATTAACTAAGAATGTTCTTTTTGAAAAGCAAATTTATTTCATATCATTTAAGTGTTTCTGTTTTCAATGCCATTTTATTTAATAAATTTTTTAATTTTGGCTTTGCTTAAAGGTTTTGTTTTGCTATGCAAATATTTTTATTTCAATAATTATCAGTGCAGAAAATAGAAGTGACAAGTTTTCATGGTACAATTTTTCTCTTCAATTTTAAGATCCTGACTGGTGAAGATTGGAATGCTGTAATGTATGATGGAATACGAGCTTATGATGGAGTCAAGTTTCCTGGAATTTTAGTCTGTCTTTATTTTGTTGTTCTCTTCATAGTGGGTAACTGTATCCTTTGGACCATTGCTCAGTATAGTGAATCTTAAATTATCTTCTTGCAAATAAACAAATGAAATTCTTAACTGAGTAATAAATGTTTCCAAACAGCATAATATTAACAGCTTTGCTAAGATAGATTAAAGTGATAAATTTGCTTGGAATCCCAGAACCTGAAGTCAGCATCAAAAGGAAAATGCAGTTTTTTATTATTACTTATTTTTTTCATTTTTAAAAAGGTTAAATTTGATAATTCTACTTTGCGCTTTTGTGGCTCTTGTAATTTTGTTTTTCTGGTTATATTCTTAACCAATATCGAGATATTCTGCTGAATGTCTTCTTGGCCATTGCTGTGGATAATCTGGCAGATGCACAAAGCTTAACAGAAATAGAGGAGGAGAAAGAAGAAGAGAAAGAGAGAACCAGATCTTTACGCAGATCTAAAAGCAGGAGCCCCAACAAGGAGCAGCAGGAGGTAATGAAATTTTTACAAATTAAGTAATTTGAACTGTTCAATTTCATTCAGCTTTACCGGATTTTATTAACATAATTTATACATTCAGAAAATTAAATCAGTCATTTTGTAGCGCACAACAAATATAATAATGACCATATAAAAATTATACGACAATGAAGTTAAAAGAAATTATTTAAAGTGGTGGGGGGGGGAATAGAACTTTATTTTTGACCTTCATAAAAAAATTGTTACTTTTTCCATGAAGTTGTCAAGTAAAGCAATATTGTTATTTCTGTTGTTCTAACAACTAGGTTGGGGAAGAGGAAGGTCTTGATGTCAATGGTAATGATAGCGGTGAAGCTGGAGAGAAGGAATCTAATCATCTCAGCCGACAGCCAAGCTCCAGAAGCAGAAGGTATTAAAAAGAGGAGTTATTTATTTATTTTTTTGGCACATAAGAAAGATGGTAGTCAGAAATGTTCTTGTAAACTCTAAAAACATCAGTTTATTTGTACCATTCAAAAGCAGTTTATTTGTACCATCAAAAGCAGTTTATTTGTACCATCAAAAGCAGTTGATTTGTACCATCAAAAGCAGTTGATTTGTAAACATAGAATACAGTTCATTTGTAGCAGTAAAATTCAGTTAGTTTGTACCAGTATAATAGAGACACAGATTTTTATCATTGCTTAAAATTATCAAGGTCCTCTCTTGATGGTACACCACTATCATATAAATAAATAAAGTAAATGCCAAAATGCAATTTTTTAAAATTTTAAGGTATTTTATTTTTTATGATGTGTTTAGGTCTTATAGAAAGGAAAGCACTCAGCTTAATCATCATGTTCGTTTGGATATTAGCCCAGACCACAACATGCCTGGAGAGTACAGAAACAGCCATAAGGTTCCTCTAAGAGGTCAATTGCTTTTATTACGTATTAACAATTTATTTTATTTAATTAAATCTCATCAGTTATCTTTGATACTTTTTCACTACACCAATTAGGGTGGTGAACTAGAGGGGTCCAGAATCTTACCTTTTAACCAGAGGTAATGTTAAAGAAATGTTTGAGATAGTATTCTTTGTCAACATCATTCATTTTTGTGAGATTTACACCTGCAGGAGATCTGTAACTTGAGTCATAGACCCAGAGTTGGAGTCATAACACATATTATGTTTTCATGATCAGCAGCCTTGTGTTATGACATTTTCTATTAAGGACGTTCAGTGCCTCGTATGTTGCAATCTTCTTTCTTATCACTGGCACCATTGCTACAACGCTGCCACACTTGGTCCACACTTAAGAACAGCAACGAGGTTCTATGAAGGCAGTTATAACACTTCTTTATTGACAGCTTCCCATCACAACAGCTGGCTGTTTGCAAAACGTCCTGACACTCATAATATGATGACTCTCGTCTCACTGATCAAGAGGACTTGCACCTTCTCTCACTACAATGATAACTCACCATACTGACTCGGCTGAACTCCTCAAACTAACTCCATGAGCTAACCCTGTATAACCCGACCAATCAAAACTGGCCCACACAAAAACTCTCACCATCTCTCCAGCAACAACTTTTATAAACAAGCAATCATGCTCCCAAATCCAATTCATAACAATTTGGTTACTACTTGCAAACGTTTTTCTTTAAAAAAATTTTTTTTTAAATTGATATTAAATATTGTTAAATAATTTGTATTTAGATGATGAAGATGAAGATGAAAATAACGAGGAAAGTGATGAAGAGGAAGGAACAGAAGGTACAGAGACAGAGGAGGATGAAGAGGGAGAGGAGGAAGATGAAGAAGAGGATGAGGATGAGACACCATCATCAGCACGTCCCAGGAGGATGTCAGAACTTCACATCTCATCTCGTGTAAAGCCTATTCCACCATTTAGTTCACTCTTCATCTTCTCTGCTACCAATAAGTAAGTCATTGTTAGCATTTGAGCCAGCCATAAATAAAGTGGTCAAACTAGATTGTATACTCAGTTTTATAACTTAATGTTTGTACAATGATATTTTTTAAAACATATAGGCCATACACAAATAATATTTTCATTAATTTTTTCTTAACAGTTTTTTAAGAACTTGTTCAGAAAAGTATTTTAATTGAACTTATGACATTAAAAAAAAAAATTCTCTGCTCTCAATGCTCCTAATTCTATGTTTTATAGATGTACTAAAACTTTGAAATTGAACACCATTATTTCATTTGCACCCATCTCAGTAAATGTTATGTTTTTCAAAGTGATGTATCCACAATGTGGAGAAACCAGCAAAATTGTACATTAAAAATATTTATCTGTTAAATCCATGTCAATTTTTTCAGGTTCCGCATCATCTGCCACAAAATTTGCAACCACTCATACTTTGGCAATGTGGTGTTGGCATGCATTCTCATCTCCAGTGCTATGTTAGCAGCTGAAGATCCACTGCGCAATGAGTCACCTAGGAACCAAATCCTTAATAAGTTTGATTACTTCTTCACTTCAGTTTTCACCATAGAAATTATCATCAAAGTAAGGAGACTTAATGTTTGTGAGAAGGAAGTTTGTTAATAGAAATGTAAACCTTTTTCTGTTAAAGTTGACCCAAGAAAATGATGGTGGAGTCTGTGTGTGGTTGCATTTATTTTAAATCTAAGAACTATTAAATGTACTATAAATGGAAAAAATCCTTTTAAAAAATGTACAGGCCTACTCTTTCACAAAAGCTTTTCCCCGTCAATCCTTAGCCTAGAACTTTTAAAGGATGTAAAAAACTGTTGCAATATTTTCCTTATATAAACCTCTAAATAACAACTAATGTCATTGATTCTCAGATTATCACATATGGCCTTATGCTGCACAAGGGATCATTCTGTCGCAGCTTGTTTAGTATACTTGACTTGGTGGTAGTGGCAGTTTCTCTAATTTCTTTTCCACTGGAGTAAGTCATTTTGTTGTTGTTGAGCATTCAAATTAAGTTTTGTGGATTTATTCAAATATCAACTATGACAACAACAAAAATTTAATTGGGAACTAATTTAAAAAAAATTTTTTTTTATATCTTCAGAAACTTAACTGCAGAAGCCAAAAACCTCGAATTTCCCATAGTTATAACATAATTTTAAAAATACTTAACAATTGTACATCTATCTTTTTTAAATCTCACACAGCAACCAAGCTATTTCTGTTGTCAAGATTCTCAGAGTTTTGCGTGTGCTCAGACCCCTTAGGGCAATTAACAGGGCCAAAGGCCTCAAGGTATCTGAATTATTTTATATGAATTAACTTTTTTTTTTTTAATAGCTATTCTAAAATTAATAATTCACTAACGAAAGAGTTAAAAATTTGATATTTTAATAATAATCATATATATTAATATATAGTTTTTTTTTAATTTTTTTATTTATTTATTTTGATTTTTTCCACAGCATGTCGTTCAGTGTGTGATAGTTGCTCTGAGGACCATCTACAACATTATGCTTGTGACATTTTTACTCAACTTCATGTTTTCTGTAATGGGGGTGCAACTTTTTAAGGTACTCTTGTGTTCTTATAATTATCCATAGTTGCGCCAGTATTTCAAAAATATATATGAAAATTTAACAGTGCCTTAGCAATGGTTTATTTTTAGATGTGACTATTTACAAATTTGTTTATGACTGTTGGCCTACTCAAATTTTATTTTAAATTTAGTATTTGAAGAGCTGATACATTATAGATAAAAGTTTTACTACCTAAAAACAAAGCTTTTGTGATACAGATTGGACATTATTTATTTCCTAGGGCAAGTTTTCTATGTGTACAGATGAATCAAAGCTAACAGAAGATGAGTGCCAGTAAGAAACCTTTATTTTCTGTTTTGTAATAAAACAGTTATGTTATATTTTGTTTTTTACTTTTGTTCTCTCAAGCACATTTTGCTATTAAAAAATTAAGTAGTATTCCTTTTCAAAATTTCGCAATAATTTCAAGATTAGGGGCCATCCAAAAATTATGTCACACTATTTCGCCCACTATTGGACACAAGATAGATGGTTGAATTTTTTTGCACCTGAAAAATTTTCTCGACAAAAATAATACAGGTAGGGCATGAAATAAATTTTAATTTTATTCGCTGGTTTTTACAGAGGAAATTTCATTACATATGACGATGGGAAATTTAACTCCCCTAACATAGAGGAGCGCAAATGGAAGAAGAATGACTTCAACTTTGATGATGTCAGTAACGGCATGTTGACATTATTTACGGTGTCCACATTTGAAGGCTGGCCCGGGTAAGGCTGCTGATGCTTTTAAGAGCATTTGTTTTGTCTTGTGTAACAGAATGCTATCAAATAATATTCTATAAATTATATGGTACTGAAAATGTACGTAATTGTTCAAATAGAAATTGGCAGCTACTATTTATTGCTTAGAATCTCTAAGATTGATGTAGTTACTGTAGCTTTACTGTCTGGTCATGGAGTTGGAAGCTTTTTAAATTCATCAAGAATAGGTTTTTTTATTCTTTAAATAAGTTTTATGTTGTTTAGAAAAAAAGTGTTTTCAAACTGAGTACCAACTTTGCACAGCCTGGTGGATAAGTGCAATATGATGCATTATATGTTGTTCTTTTTGTAAAAGCTAATATTAAGAGTTAGGTAACTGTATAATAAAACATGTTTAAATGAAAAAAAAATTTTGGTTTAATTTAATTCTTTTGATTGTTTTCCCCAAATTCAGCTTGTTGTACAAGTCCATAGATTCACATGCTGAGGGGAAGGGACCTATACAGAATTCCAAACCTGCCGTGGCCGTCTTTTATTTCATCTTCATCATTGTGATTGCTTTCTTTATGATGAACATCTTCGTAGGTTTTGTCATTGTCACATTTCAAAATGAAGGAGAACAAGAGTATAAAAACTGTGAGCTAGATAAAAACCAGGTATGAGTTTAATAGATTTTATCATTAAGCCATTCATTCAAATCAGGGGTCACCAACAATTTTTTTTTTCCCAGCCATTAACATGACGGTTGAAAAATAAAATGTTTGGTTTTTGCAGACATCATCTAAAGTATGTACCATTTAGCCTTTATAAATAAGGTTTTCCAATCCCTGATTTAAATCATTAATCCTTTTATATATCCACTGGTGATATAAATATTTTAGATGTGTTTCAGAAACTTTGCCTGTATTGTGTGTCTTTTCTTCCACATGATGCAACATCCAATTTTGCATATCAGCTGGACAGCTAAATAAACAACAAACAAAAAATCTTTGTCTTAAAAAAAAAAATTCACTTGGTTATTCCAAAATATAAATTCACAAGCAAAAGGAATAATAATTAACTTTGATTTTTTTTTTTTATCAAAATCACTTACTGTGTATCTCTATTCCCTTCAGCGTAAGTGTATTGAGTTTGCCTTAAAAGTGAAGCCCATTCGCCGGTACATTCCCAAGGCACGCTGGCAATACAAGATTTGGTGGTTTGTCACATCGCAGGCCTTTGAATATGGTATTTTTGTTCTCATCATGATCAACACAGTGGCACTGGCTATGAAAGTAGGTCTCTCAATCATTACACAGATAGTGGTCCAGTAACTAAATATGGCATTACTGATATTGTGTTAAAATTAATCATTCTTTTAAAAGGAATTTGCAGAGCACACGGATTCTTCAAGAGTTTATAATATTAGGGATTTCTAAAATTCTTCTCAACTGCAATTTATAAGCTCTGAATTACACATGAGTATCTTAAATTAACCCACTTTTGTAATTCCTTTTATTCATCAAGTACCATGGCCAAAGTGCAAGCTACTCCGATGCCTTGGACTACCTCAACATTATCTTTACTGGAGTATTTACAGTGGAGTTTGTTCTCAAATTGGCGGCTTTCAGATTCAAAGTGAGTGGCACCAACAGATGACCAAACATGAACACACTTTGACATCTCACACAACTATAAGGGAACACCTTGGTTATTTGCATGTAGTTTGTTTGTTTTTGTTGCCGATCAGGAATATAATTTGTAATAATTGTAATCATCCTGAAATAAAAAAATATACTCACAGATGTTAATTTGATGTTATAAATTTAATAAATTAAGGTAGTCATATTGTTAAAATTTGAATTTTTATGGAGGAAAAACTAAACTTTTCAGAGTTCAAAGTTCACAAAACATAATCATGGAGAACAATAAAAAAAAGTTTCTTAACTGATCCAGATGATAGAAAAGTGCATGTTTTGAAATTTGATTTACTTCCTGGTAACCAAAGGTGGATATTAGACATTCATGCACCATACATGAATGTGACAATAAAACTGGAATATATCTGCCCCATACCACTGCATACATGATTGTTTTATTTATGTCTGTCACTGTTTATATTTTATATCCACAACTCTATATGAAACTCATACATCAATATTAGCAGATGGCGGTAATAGTCATATTTCAAAGCATCATTTTATTCACTTTTTTCTTCAGGTCAAAGATAAATAAAAACTTGTTCATTAAATTTTGATAGCGCTAATTTATAACAAGTTTTAGCTCACTCCTGTCTTAAATAGTTCATGTGTATAATGTAGTTTATTTTTAAGTCCAGTGCTTTTTAACTTGATCAATCCATTGATCGTGGGCCCTCAAAATATAGAAGAACTTTAAAATGGGCAGTAAAATGTTTGCACTGACATATGATGTTGGAAAAAAAACTAAGCTTCCATTCAAGTAACTGGTGTCTGATATACAAGTCAGGGAAGGTGTGCAAGTTAATGATACATAAATTTTAAAAAACTTTATGATTCTTTTGGCAATTTATAGTTAGATGGGTTTAAAGCAGTAGATTTACAATTTGCAGTAACTTACATAATTTAGCTTGAAAATATTTTTTTCTTTCCTAGCACTTTAAATGAACAGTTCTTAATTTATGAAGAAGAAAACATTTTAAATGGGAGAGTTTTAAATACAAAGATTTAGTAATTGAACAAATGCACCTTTACCTCTTTATCACCTCTTGTTCTCTAGAACTACTTTGGAGATGCTTGGAATGTCTTTGATTTCATAATAGTCCTGGGGAGCTTCATTGACATCATTTATGCAGAAGTCAATGTAAGTAATGAGGCTGTCAATCACTTTGTCTCTATTATCATTTAAATTTTTTTTCTTTCCATTTTGTTAATTGCTGTAAATCTTATTTAGTGTGTGTGCGTGAGTGTAGCTTCTGCTGCTGAAAGCAACATGACTTGTTTTTACCTGCTTCCAAGATGCAGTTGATGTCTTTCCGGTTAACAATATAATAACACATTTTTTGCTGCAAAGTGTTTGCTGTCTTTGAAGACTGGACTAATCTTGATGCCATTGAACTTGTTTGTTGTTTTTAACTCTTTGCCAGTGTACGTAGATGTCATTCGATAACTTAGTTTTATTCCTAGGGACACATTTAAGTTAATATTTATTAAAATGCTGCTGAAGGCAATAAAAAGTCAAAACTTAAAAAAATAAATAAAAAGATGAAAATTTAAATAAATAGTGAAACGATATTTATTTAGGCTTGAAAAGAAAAAACAGAGTAATGAAAAGGACATTTTGCCTAGAAGCCTTCTTCAGCAGACAATACAAAACAGGAAACAACTGATACTTTTTATATAAAAACGGAAATAAAAACGACCACATATATGAATACTAATCCAAAAGAGACTGTGTGGCACATGTTATATTGGTGACATTGAGTTGGCATCAATTGATAGGCAAAGAGGTAGATGCACACATATTCTCCACGTTGGATTTTAAAAATAAGACAGAGACTTTAAGAATCTTTATATAGAAATATAAATTTTTTCAGCTCTTTTTGGGAGAGAGCTTTCAGCTTTCTAAAATGATAATTTCAAAACCATCTCAAATTATATGCAATTGTGTTAGCTCCTGAATAGTGCTTTGATTGCCATTGTTCCATGTTATGAAGCTATTTGCTGAAATCCCATGCTACTTTCTTTTATGACTTTAAAATATATTTTTCTTGGATATCGGTTTAATCATTCACTTGTTTAGTACATTATAATCTTCACTCTTCCCTTACCTCTCCTCAACCTTGTTTAATTGTATGTTAATGAATTTCAGACAACAAACAGACAAAAACCTATGTTCAAAATTTAAAAGTGAAGCTTGTGGAATATCAATAATTCATTAAATTTTACTTGTCTGCGGAACATTAAAAAGTACATTTAAAATTATAGAAGAAAGATTTAGAAAAAAATCAAATAAATTGATATAATCTTATAATATAATTCCTAAGTGATTGTGTATGCCCCCTTGCACACCATGATGTGCTCTCATGTGTGCACCCCCCGCTCCAGTCATATGCACCAAATGCACACAAAAGAACAATTTTTTACATCCTCTTTGTACTTGGCAATGATGATAAACCCTGAACTGGGGAAATAATTGATAAATAGTTTATAGAAAAAGACCAGAAAAGTACACAGATCCTTGGTTTTATGACGTTGTAAAAAGCAACTTGGTGCTGATCCATGTGGGCAAAAGAACACTCAAATTTTGTGCATCTGGAATAATTATTATACATTATGCACCTCTTCCAATATTTTACATGTACAACTTGCCCCAGCTGGTTATATTGTAACTGAGTTTGTGAAAATGCATACATGCCATCAACATTTGAAATTTTTTTTATCAAACCATTATTTAAAGTTTATGAAAACTTTGTAATTCTCAGGATTACTAAAAGTGGTTTGAGACAACAGTTTTGCTAAAATTAATTATTCATTACTAGGGATAAGCTGTGGAAAAGGAAGCTAAAAGTAGCAAATGACCAACCTCTCAATTAACCTTAAAATTGTTTTTTTATTCATGAATAGACATGAACAATTAATAGACATGAACAATTAATAGACATGAAAAATTAATAGACATGAACAATTAATAGACATGAACAATTAATAGACATGAACAATTAATAGACATGAACAATTAACTATAAAAATGAACTGTTTTATGTATGGTTTAATTCAATTTAGAATATATTTTTTAATTAAATTAATTTTATCCCAGAATGAGTAAAACTCTGTCTCGGTTTTCACGGGATACAAAAAAACCCGGAAATCAGAAACCCTGTATGTAGATAGGCAAAATTTTTAAACTGCAGTAAAAAATTGTGGGGGAATTAAAAGTTAAATCTTTGTGGAGATTTGGTAGATCACAAACTAAACTGATACTGTGAGATGTTAAATTGTTTATAATTACTATGATATTTTGCTATTAAATAATTAATATTATTAATATTAGAAGGCCCTAAATAATATTTGACTGAACTTCATGGACAAAATACCTTCACAATCTTCAGCAGATGTAATAAGGACAGAGATAACATTTTTTCCAATTAAAAAAATGATTAAGTAGTTTCATGCCTGATTTTGGGTAGTTTTTGTGTTAGCAAACTAACACCACATACAAAAACACATTGGTTGAAGAATTATATGCAGTATGTATAAAACAAGCTAATGTTACCATGTAACGCTGAGTTCAATATTGAACATAATAAAAATTCACTATCTTGTCAGCAGAGTGCAAAATTTTGTTTGAGTTACAATTTTTAAATCTAAATTGGATTTTTAAAAGTACTGAAAGTAATTTTTTGTTTTATTTTACAAAAATCTAATCAATTATTACTAATTATTATAAATCAGAAATACATCTAATATAATAATTAAAAACTTATTTTAATAATTTAACGGAATGTGAATTTTAATATATTGTATAACAGGACATTGACATTCTTTTTATTAACAATCACAGATCACTTGTGTCATTCATCATCATCGCCTGTCGTCTTGTCTGGGGCATAGGCCACAAACCAAAGGCTCTCCAGGCATCCTGGTCTTGGGCCAGTCACTCCAGCTGTCCCAAGTTGTGCCCACTCTTTTTGGTGTCTGCCTCCAGTTCCATTCTCCAAGTCATTATGGGTCAACCTCTTTTTTTCTCTTGCCCTGGGGGTTCCAAGTGAAGGCTTGTCTGAATGTGGACTTTCTGAGGGTGTGACCAATCCATATCCATCTGCGCTGGCAGACAAACTCTTCCACTGGTTCTTGCTGTGTGCGCCGCCAGAGATCCTCATTGGTGATGACGTTGGGTCAGCAGATTCATAGAATCATTCAGAGACAAGAGTTGATAAATGTCTGTAGCTTTTTTGAACCAGCTGCCGTTGTTCGCCATGTTTCTGCTCCATATAGGAAGAAAAGTTTCACTGTGGTGTTGAATATCCTGACCTTGGTCTGGAGGGTCAAGTTGCTGCAGCTCCACACTTTTTTTAGCTAATTAAATGTAGTTCTTGCCTTGCCAATTCTCACTCTTATGTTGGCATCTGTCCCTCTTTTTATGTCAATAATGCTGCTGAGGTATATAAAGCTATCCACCTCCTCAAGGTTTGTTCCTTCCAGTACTATAGGTGTGTTGCTTGATGTATTTATTTTAAGGACTTAGCTTTTTCCTCTATGGATTTTCATGCCAATGCAAGCAGATTACTGTGCTACATAAATGGTTATCTCTTGCATCTCTTGCTGTGTGTGTGATATTAGGGTCAGATCATCCACAAAATCCAGATCATCAAGCTGTTTTTTTATACTGTCCACTGGATACCATTTCTCTTATGCTCTGTAGACGTTTTCGAGAATACTGAACCACTTTCATACAACAAGACTCAGAAAAATCCTCAACAATAAATGGCAGGACAGGGTCCCAGACACTGAGGTGCTCACACGGGCAGGTCTCCCCAGCATCTTCACCATCTTTATGAAGTCCCAGCTTCTCTGGGCGTGACATGTTGTGAGAATGTCAGATGACCGTCTTCCCAAAAGAATTTTCTATGGTGAGCTTGAACAAGGAAAGCGGACTGCTGGCTGACAGAAAAAACGCTACAAAGACAACATTAAAAGCCTCACTGAAAGCATTCAAAATAAACCCAGACACGTGGGAGGAACAACCAAAGGGTTGAACTTCATGGCGTTTCACTTTGCACAGGAGCTCCATTCAACATGAAGTTGGCAGAACAGCAGCTGCAGAGTGCAAGAGACATGCCTGGAAGGCCGGGTCTGACTCTGCTCCCGGAGATGCGCCATCATTCCCCTGCACCTACTGCACAAGAGAATTTCGTGCCAGAATTGACCTCATTAGCCAGCTGCGCACCCACAGACAGAACCAGCACAAACTCTGATGATTAAAGTGGTCATGGTCGACTCTTGACTGACGAACAACAGACGTTTTGATTATCCAATTAATGTCATTACTATTATTAAATTTTAAGCAAATTTATAGGGAAACCCTCAAAATAATTGTTAATGGATCAAATAAGTACAAACAATATCAAATTCAAATTTCCTCTTGAACACAATGAGCTAAAATTAAGGATAAATTTTATAAGAACTCAGATAAAATTGCTCACTATTGTTTTAATACACCACACAAAGCTTTATATCATTAACATTTAAAAAGTTGTAAATTTTTCACTCCAAAAAATTTGCATTTGCCAAATTTATAAATGAAAAAATAAGTACTTCCCATTACAAAAATAGTTAGAATGAGAAAACGCTGATCAAGCAATATTTTTAAAAATTTCATGAAAATTGGTATTAAGATAATTTAAAATACAATGCTAAACTAGTTATGTTTCCATTTTATGTTTTTACATTTCAGGGCATTGAAAATTTGGTTTGGTTTTGGGGGTGGGGATTTTATAATAAATTAATATCAATATCTCCAAACCCAATTATGTTATATATTTTATCTTAGGAATGTAGTTTACTAATACCCACATTCTTTAAATATATGGAAATATGTGCTTAAGTATTTTTAAAAAAAGAAAATGTAGGCCTATACATTGTGTGGTAAAATGGGATGGTACATTAGAATTTTAATTCAGTTGAGGGGTGTGCAAAAAGCATGCAGTGGCAAAAATAGGGTTTACCATCCCAGTGGTGCTTTTATTTATGGCAACTAACGACTTAATAAAATATTTCTGTGCCCTGGAGGGAGGGGGCTATGATTTTTGGATTTTGCCTCAGGCAGCACAAGAAAAGCCACAGTATGGCTGGGCATATTATATAACTATAGCAGTATCTCCAAATCCAGTATGTTACTCATAGTAAATTATTATATGTATAATTTTAAGAGTAATGAATTAATGTAGTTAACCTTCTTCAGAAAACACATTTAAGTGAAAGGAAAGACAGGTTAAAGGTTTTATACCGATAACTATATTTTTAAATATAAAGATATTACAGTTGTAATAAAAGGTCTTATATTTTCTTTTAAAATAAATAAACATATTTTAAACCAATATTGGAAAATACAGGTCAATGGAAGTGTTGACACATTGTGGGTACATTTACTAAATATACCCATACTGCAAAGCTGAATGAGGTTGGAAGGGGAAAATAGTAAATAAGATTTTCTTTAAATTTAAGGATATCAAGATCTTTTCCAAATACAATTTAGATGCGAGGAGGATATTTTTAATTTCTCAAAAATGCACTTCAGGTGCAACCAGGGGTTAAGATTTTATGTGAAAAAAAGAAAATTTTTGTTTTTTACACTTTGCGCAAAACACAAAAAGTGCAGGTTTTTTTTATGAGATTAATCTTATTTCTTTTTCTTTTTTTAAAGTTGTTACGGACAAAAAAATTGGCAAAGATATTTTGTTTACATATAAAAATATAAAAAGTTTAAAAGTTTTCCGATAACATAGTTCAAAGGCGAGGAAGAAGGTTGGGTGATTTTTAAGGAATATGCCCATATATCAACATCCTGTAATGTTACATTTATTTCAAATGGTACATAGATTTTTTTTTAAATTTAAGGACATGTTACAATTTTTTGAAATTATGTTTTCTTTGTCGTTCATGGGCATGTAAAAGGATAGAGTAGGGCTATGTATGTTATATAGAAGATAAACAATTCTCAAAATCCAATTATGCTGGAAACCTAAAATAAACATCTATAAATAGATACTTCTTTAAAAATAAGGAAAGCCTGATTTACTATCTCCTAAATATTCATCTCAATGGCTTGGAGAATTGCTGTAGCTTGTTTTAGGACAAATTGCATAAAAACATGATTCTGCTACTTACGTAAATAATGGATTTATAGATTTTGAATTTCTCAATAGCATGTAGAAAGTAGTGCAATATACTTTCCAATTTAAACACGGTAATGTGCTAATTTCGGGTCATATCTTCTAGTAAATAATAGCCAAATAGTATTGGCTGTGATGATCTTTGAGTTAATTTTGAGGGCATTTCAATTTTTTGTGTATGTATTTATAACAGACTATTTTCTTTGTACTTGTAAACTAATCTCAGATGTATAAGACAGTTCATAGCTAGTAATTAATTTCATTTGTTTCTACCTGTCTTGACAGCATTATTTGTGATGTGATTGGGTTTTTTTCTGTTAAAATGCAGATTGCCTTGTTTTTGGTAGCACTATGTCTTTTTTTCATTTGTTGACGATCAAGATATACTTGTCACATACTTAAAATGTGTCTATCTGTTTTCTGATAATTAGTTTTTTATATTACAAATACTCCACTAAAATTCTCCATTCTGCATAAAAGATGCTTTAACTAGATGGGTTTTGGGGACTAATAAACACATTTAAACCTTCTACCTCAGAATGGCGCCACAGTCTATAAAATATATTCTTTGAGGCTCTTGTTATTAGGGGTAATATATTTTAAAGACTGTCAGGAGAAGATACTAAGTTCTCCCCCCAAATACCACTTTGTTAGTTATACCACTTCTTAAAATTTCCAAATACAAATGTTTACAATTTTTAAAGTCTTTGAACTCATTACAATGGAGACACCAGTCTACATTAAACCAGAAAGCTTTGTAAAAGTATCTAATTTAATACAAATGTTTGATTATTGCCATTTTTGATCAGCTGAACCATTCAGTCATGCATGTTTTCAGCTTGATGACGCCCTCTGCAGTTGAAGGTTTTAAGTTTCTTTAAAGTATTGTACTGCAGGAGTCAGTTTTTTTCAAAACACCATGCTTTTCTACATATCAGCCTGCATCACATCTCTCTTAAATCCAAAGATTCATTTCATCACACATCACATTGACTTTAAATATGTATTTTTTCACCTGTTAAGTGAAAAGGACCTGTGTTTGAATCTCTCATACCACTTTTGAGATTTGATTCTCTCTATCTGTTGTGATAAATTTTTTGTTTTTGGGATGACTTAATGATGAAAAAATGAATATTAGTTTTTGTGAATAGCAAACTAACATTTGTGAAACAATTTAGTTGACAAATGCCAAATATATAATTGGGGTTTATTTTGGTTGGATTAAGACCCCCTTCCTCTGTATGTTATGGTTTGAAGTCATATTTCAAGTCCTTTATTCACACACCATGCAGCCTGACAAAGAAGCTGTAAGTAAAAAAAGAAATCCCTGCCAGTCAGATCTCTTATTTACTCCTTTATCTTGTTCACTTCTTCTGCTATTATTTTATATGTGACCTTTGACATAAGAAGAAAAATTTCTTCCCATAAATTTAAGTTTCTGTACATCCTAATGTGACAACCCAGCAACTGCGAAAAGACCAAAATTGGTGGAGCTAGAACATTCTTCAATGTACTACACCTTAATGTGCATGCCGCCCCTGACCCTATAGATTTGCATGATTTATAATGTCAGTGGGATGGAAACTTTTTGCTAGATTGAGGACTTCAGTTTGCTGAGTTTTATTTCATTTTATTTACTTAGCCTTTTTAAAGTATTTTTTTTTGTAGGTGGACATATCAATTAGCTGAAAAATTTTGGTTTAGCTTTTTGATAGAAATGAACACTATTTAAAGCCTTGCAGTTACATTATTATATAATTTTTTTATTTCCTAATTTCTAAAATTTCTACTAGTCAATTTATATATTAAAGCCTTAATCATGTCATCGTAACTAGCATCCAGTAGGTCTTTATGTGGAACTGACCTGAAATATTTTATAAGCATAACTTATGCCGTACAAAAATACTTGTCAAACTTCTGTAGTAGTAAAAGATGAGAAATACTTCTTTTCCTCTTTATACTATCTATGCTTTATTGAGAGTCTTGTCCCATTTGACCAGGAAATGTAAAAAGCCCTCTCAAATTTTGGGGGGAAACCTTAAAAACTCAATTTTTTACAAATTTTGTTGAATTTTTTTTATAAGAATTTAATTTCCAACCAAGGTAATAAAATAAAATAAAAATACAAAAAGTGTTTGTTATTTAATAATAAAAATATACATTTCTCAGCATACACTTCAATTGAGCATATATATATTTTGTTAAAATCTTTGACAGTGGTCTGTAACTATTTCAATAAATAAAGCTACATTGCTCCAATAAACATCATAGGTGCTTATCAACATTAATATACTTTGGTTCCAATTATTTAATTTAAAATATGTATATGAACATTACTCAGTTATTCATTCTGGCCTTCTTAGAATTTAGCCTTTCTTTTATCTAGAATAGTGCTTTCTTAGAAATAGTACAGGCTTAAAGCTTCGTAATACAACATTAACTTTACCTCATAAGTTCATTTCCAGTTTACTTTTACACAAAATACTCAGTTTTGAATATTTATGAATAGTAAGAATTTAATTTTTAATCATAATGGGATAAATTATATTTTGGTAATAATTATTTCTTATCAACAAGAGGACATGGGTAATTATTTTTTTAAATAAAATGAAAAGATTGTGTTCCCTTGCTGAGCTCAATTTGTATTAAATGGTGTTAAAACTTAAATGTCATTGTCATGGCAACAGAGTTTGATGTAGCATTATGTCATGAACGAAACTGTGTATCTTCTGCTACAAAAAAACACAAAACATTTCCCTTATATGCCTCAACAAATATCCACAACAAACTATCAACCTCCGAAACCCAACTCAAAAGTCACCTACTTCAAATAGGCTTACTTTGACAATTTGATAGGTTTATCCTGCTGTTATGATTTGTTGTAAACTTGAACTGAGACAGTAAAAGGAGCAGTTGTATTTTTTGTACTGGGTGTTTCACATTGCATTTTGACCTCATTTATTTTTAGATTTAATTCTTAGTTTACTATTCATTAGACAGTAGCAACCAGTGCCATGATATAATGCAAATTATGTATTTTTTATCCAAGTCTGTATAAATGATAAATAGTATATCTTTACATTATGACATCCAGATCTACATCAATACCAGCTTATAAAAAATGGTCGTTTTTAAATTTTATTTACTTCCTCAGAGAGGACTTACTGTTTTTAGATCTGTATAGCAAGAATGTTTGACAATGGAGCCCTATCCATAAATTTATGTTGTAACTATTTTGGAAAAGCATGAAATTATTAAGTTAAGTAATTCAAAAAGCTATAGGACAATTAATCCCTAAATTTAGACATTGAATCATCCAGAAGAATATAATTCTGTCGAGGTTTATTATCTTCATAACTTGAAAAAAAAAAAGTATGTTTTAGCAATGAATTAGCTGTTAACACTTTAAGGGTCATTGTAACCAAAGCGATAAACATTGATGCAAGTTAATGATGAACTCATTTCATAATTGTAATCGCAAAGAACTTACATTTCTGAAACCGTTAAATGATAAATCTGTTTATGAAATGTTGTTGGTTTATTTCCATAGTAGGTATTTGTCAACTGCCCAAAGTTGTGTTTTCTGTTCCACTGAACACATCAAATTGTCTAACTATTTTAATTCTCTCTGCCTTTCTTAATGATTCCCTTCTTTAAAAAAAAAAAGATGATGTTTGATTTTTGTAAGAAGCATTAGTCAGCATGTTCTACCCTTTTCTAACGTTTTCCCTTTTTATTTTCCTCAAGAAAGCTTCAAGTAAAAGCCAAGCATGCTGTCATAAATTGTGATTACTTTTTAAAATGCTTAACTAAATGGTTCCATTCTTTGAATGATTCTTTTAAATTTTCTATTAATAAAGTATATTATTATTATGTATACTATTATATTATTGGTGGAGTACGATGAAAAAAATTTGTTTTGTTAAATTCTGAATTCAATGCAATCAAAGTTAATATATTTTTTATAAATAAAAAAAATGAAATTAATGGAATGGCTTTTTAAACTTTTATAGATCATTTTTATATTTCATGTTTCATGAGCAGTTACCCACAATGCCAATCCTATAGTAAAGACAAATGTTGAAAGGTTAAAGTGTGAATTTAATGTACAAGAAGCCAGAGCATTTTTAAGAAAGCTTAAAACATTAACTTTTTTTCTAAAACAAGAAAAATGCTTTAATTTCATGAAGAACCTAGAAATTGATTACATAAACAATTATATTTCATCTCTTTTAATATAAGAATATTGATAAGCTTTATTTACTTTAAATTATGATATTTATTTTATTAACATATTTGATCTTGTCCATTAAAGTAATGAGAAGGAATCACGACCAGATTTTGAATAATTAATAAAGCTCAAATTGTATGCATTTCCCTGTATAACTAATGCCATGCACCGCATGAGCCCAAATATTTGTATGTTCAGAAAGTACGGTGTACAGAAGCCAGTTTACCCATTATTACTAAAAACTAATTTTACAGTCATTTCTAATATTGGAGTAATTTTATTTATTTATATGGGGTTTGGGGGGTGTTGTTATTTATATATTTTTTTAAATCAAAAATATAATTCATAAAAAGATTTTATAGCCAGTTGATTATTTTTAAATTTATTTAAGTCCAAAAATTGTTCATGAATTGAAAACCCTGTACATCTCCTTTGCTTATGGGTGTCTTTTTTTGTGTTAATTTGTCTGACAGTTTCACAATATCTGTTGTTATTCCCACACCATCTTACATTTGAAGACTGTACCATATTTGTTGATTATCCAGATGGGTTGTTTCTACTCTACTTTTAACCTGCCATCTCCTTCCACTTCAGCCTGGAAAAGCCTTCATCAGCATCAACTTCTTCCGACTGTTCAGGGTTATGAGGCTTATCAAGCTCCTGAGTAGGGGAGAGGGGATACGAACTTTACTCTGGACTTTTATTAAATCTTTTCAGGTAATATACATGTGCCAACATTTTCTGTTTTGGTTAGTTGTACAGCCCTCAACACCTTTTTTCAACCAAATTAAATTTACCCTACAATAAACACTGCTATAATGATCGGACCCATTTCATTACAATTTTGTTCTTCATAGCATAAATTTTGGGTAAATATAAATATATTTTGAAGTGCTTATTTATTAACCAGCCTTTACAGTAAATTGTAATGCTCCCCTCACATGCTCATATTTTTCAAATACATTCTATTCACAACTTTTTCAAAACTAAATTCAGTGCTAAATCCTTATATGCTTAGACATCTATGTTTTTATCACTGTATTGCCTTTCACTCTGAAGTCATTTTTTTTTAGACATTGCCTAATCATTATCAAATGAGCCATAAAATCAACACCATTTCAAATTGATGATCTGGTAGTTATTTGATATTTTTTTCCTTATAAATCATATAGAGAATTAGGAACACAGAAATGACAATGGTGTGTTTCTTTTTCTTTTAAATAGTTTTCACATAAGATGCACTGTGATTGGATATTATATTATTTTTCCCATTACAGGCTCTTCCTTATGTAGCATTACTCATTGTAATGTTATTCTTCATCTATGCAGTAATTGGCATGCAGGTAAGTTGAATGTAAATGGTTAAAAAATTGTAACTATATGAAATTGCTTGGGCTGTGCAGTATAATGTGGTTAAATATTTTTTAATTGGTGTGTGAATAAAACTTTTAAATATATTCCACCTTTTAAGATCATTAAATAAAAAAAGTGATATGGCAAACTACCAAGTCATCTGGTAAAATATCATCAAATCTCAAACGTTCAAATTAAATCTTTGCTAAATTACAAGGATTTCCTGCAAAAGAATTTTAAGATTTTAATATATATTTAAAAAAATGTCCATGTCAAAAAGCCTATTCAGTTTCATAGCATAGACCATATTTATTTTCAAAAAGTGGTAGATCTTAAGTATAGCTGCAAGTCATGTTTTTAATCAATTTAGTATAATGAGAAGATTTGAATAATATTGAAATTCTTGTGTAAGACACCAGACTATTTAACTGCAAATCCCTCCTCTTCGACCCAGCCATCTCCATACTTATCCTGTCATTTTATTTGTCTCTGTCCTTAAATTTGTTATTTTGTTTCATTGTCATATTATTTCAATAATAAATTTGTATATTTCTCTGAAAATTGACCAGATGTTTGGCCGTATCAAGTTAGACTATAACACACAGATACATCCCAACAACAACTTTCAGACCTTCCCACATGCTGTGCTTGTTCTGTTCCGATCGGCCACCGGCGAGTCATGGCAGGAAATTATGCTGGCCTGCTCTGATAAGACTGCGGTAAAGTGTGACCCAGCAGTGATAGAACATGGTGTCAATGTAACTGATGCAGAAGCTAATAGATGTGGAAATGACTTTGCTTATGTCTATTTCATCTCATTCTACATCCTATGTTCCTTTTTGGTGAGTTCTTTGTTAATATGATGTTGGATTATTTAGCTTTGCATTGAAGTTAAATTCTATAGATTTACATGTATTTTAAACTTCACAAATGGTAACGTCTTTAAGATAAATACATCATATATCTAACTGATAAACAACGCTCGATGCTGCTGGGTGCTGTCCATGGCTAGACAGGGGTAGATAGTACTTGGGTGGGTGAGGTCAAGCTTTTTACCAATTGTTGTTTTAAATGTATAATTTTCTGTAATTGCTAATTTGTATGTGAAGCTTAGCCTGGGGTACTGCGCTATATAAAACCACCTAAATAATAATAATAATAATATTCTTTTTGAGTTATTATAGAATAGTAGAGATGTCTCAACGATCAAATTTTGTATCAGCAAGATTAATTAGAATTTTTTTTTTTTATATAGGTCATATGTCAATTTCTGTTTTCACTGAGATCTATCGCTCTATCGTTGTGAATGTGCCCCTCTATCATTGTGAATGTAACCGCTCTATCATTGTGAATGTAACCGGCTTAGGAAGCCCATCACATTAACAATAGTTTAGATCAATAACCATTTGTTTTCTATCAGTTGAAGTCACCTAAACATATTAAGCCACCTAGCAATCTTTTTCCCCGAGATTTTCTGTGGTTTGTTTCTATCTTTGTGGGTTTGAGATGTTAAATTTGCTCCACTTATTTTTTTTATCAATAAAGATTATTAACCTGTTTGTGGCTGTCATCATGGATAACTTTGACTACTTGACGAGAGATTGGTCAATCCTGGGCCCACATCACCTTGATGAATTTGTCCGGCTGTGGTCAGAGTATGATCCTGAAGCAAAGTAAGGAAGTAATAACTGTGCAATGAGATTTCTGTCATACAAAACTCCCTATTAGCCAACAGTCCAAGCCTTCATTGGAACCAAAGTTCATCATAAATTGAGCATCCTGGCAAAAGGGAATAGTTTCTATTATGTGTACTTCATTTGTGATTGTTCTGAAATGAGACTTAGTAAATGAAAAGAAACTGCTGTTTTTAAGATTCCTTTTTTTTTTTTTACTAATTGTGATGATGGTTAAATGAAACATATTTTATTTTTATTTTTTGTGGAAAAAATGTTAACCCCCCCCCCCCCTGAATATGAGTCAAAAATATTTATTCAATAACTTCTTTAAACTGCCTGAAGTGTTTGATACATTCAAGAAGTTATCAAATAAGTATGATGCTCATGACTGAAGCATAATCCTAAAAATAGGATATCTGTCACTTTTTGGCTTATCATTTAGACAAGGTAAAAATATTATTTTAAAAACCAAAGAACAGGAGATCAAATAGTCCTTTTAAAATAAATTTTATGAAGATTCACTGTTTCTTTCACTTGTCAAACATGCTTTGAGCATTCTGGAATCTGTTCTAGTCTTGTTTATGCCAACACATGAACTATCACAATAACTTCAGCACCTATTGCTAGTTAGTTAAAAAAGGTAAGTTTATACAAAAAAATTAATTCTTCAAATTTTATTTCATTAACAAGGGGAAGAATCAAACACTTGGATGTTGTCACCTTACTGAGAAAGATTTCTCCACCCTTAGGCTTTGGAAAACTTTGTCCCCACAGAGTAGCCTGCAAGGTGAGCCTCTCTTTTATCACCTTTTAATCTTCTTCATTCATAAATAGTATGTGAATAACTGATGATAAAGAAATAAAATCTAAATGTTTCTTTGTTTTTTTTTTGCATGAAGATCACGTACATCATATCTTTCTTTTGTTTTGCAAAATATTTCTATAAAATTACTTTGACAATAGTTATTTTCTGAAAATCTGTCATTTTCATGTACAGAGACTTGTGAGTATGAACATGCCCCTCAACAGTGATGGTACTGTCATGTTCAATGCCACACTGTTTGCGCTGGTGCGCACATCCCTGAAAATCAAAACAGAAGGCAACATTGATACGGCCAATGAGGAGCTTCGAACTGTCATCAAGAAGATATGGAAAAGGACAAGTCCAAAGTTGCTAGACCAAGTGGTTCCGCCGGCAGGTAGTAAGTAGATTAGCCAACGCATGGCAGCCTGGCACTTTTTTTTTTTTTAGATGACCACTTACTTCAGCACTGTCTCAGTTTGGAACCCTCAGGTTTCTTCATACAGCCGATCTCAATTTAATTCATTCATGGATGACATTATTAAAACTACAAGATACTTTTATTAAAACATTAATTTTATGTAAAGTAAGTACAATGGCAGTTAGTAAAATTTGAAAACATATTTAAAAAGTGAGACATGAGCATTAAAGTGTTTTCAAATAAATGTAAAGTGTCAAGTAAATACTCACTAGTTAACATAAATATTTCATTATTATGGAATAGTTCAGTGTTTCTCAAATTATTTTTTTTTCCCTTTCCTGGAAAATGTAATTTTTTTAAATGGACTTGTAATTTTTAGAAAATGGCTACCAGAAGAATTGCTAAAATTTGATTTGAATGTAATGCATTCTCTTGTTCTCTTACTTTATCCCCAAAAATTAAAAAAACATTTTTAGTGTCAGATTTTTTAAATAGACCGTTAAGAGACATTTGAATGATAAGGAATGTTTTGAAATGTGATTTCAGATCAAAGAGAGGGGAAAATAAAAGTTTAATTACTTATTTGCATATCATCTCATAGTTCTTCTATAGGCCTACTTATATCATGATTATTTAAGAAATATTATTATGTTTAGATTCAATTTTTAGATATTTAAAAATAGACGGAACGAGTGTCATACTTATGTTTATCTTAATGTTGGAACAAAGCAAATATAAGAGCATTCTAATGGGCCTTTTAAAATTAACATTAACTGTAATACTTTTTAAGAAAAATATTATTTTAGGATAATATCATCAGAAATTTTTAAAAATTTAAATGAGAAACACTGACCAAAACATTTCTGTACAATAATGACAGGATTTTTCTTCTTTCTCTAAAGGGTAGACCTTGTCTTATCTGCTGAAAATGGTTTGATGTTTTTAACACAATTTAGTTGTAGGCCTTCCCTTCTTCTTTCAACTGATAAAACCACAATTATTTTTTTTAAATTTAAAAAGAAAATATTGTGTTTTGCGTGTATGATGAGTTTCAGTAGTTTAGATGTGTGGATCAACAATCAAACTCCCAAAATTAACAATTAAGAGAATGTGACGGCATCACAGACATCAACTTCAGTTACCTAATTTATTTATTTACATCCATTATTTGATTTGCAGTGTTAATCCTGTGCTAAGTTTGTGCAACAGTTTATATTTATAAGTGAAAACCAGCTAGAAATATTTTGACTGAATGTTTTACTTCTGCCCCATTCAAGTTTTGAGTAAAGAATGATCTGTTTTCTTGTGATTGAGTCTCAAATGATCCCATTACAAGTTTAGCTTTGTTTTTGCTCTAGATTTTGTTTTTATAAACCATTAGTTGATAGTTGTTTTTTTCTATATTATTGTTAAATAATTCTATTTTTTAAATAATTAGATGAAAAGATTTATAAATATAAACAAGGGCTCATTATATTTAAAATGCCCTGATTTTGGCTGAATAAAACATAAATGGAACAACTATTTTTTAAAGAAACTACATTTCTTTATGAAAAGAACAATATTTTACATTTGTTTAAAATAAAAGTTAATTTTTATTATTGGAATGTTATTTTTCTCCCCTTTCTCTGTTTCACATTTTAGTATTACAATTTGCACCAAAAGTTTGTACTTGCCTTTTGTAAAAAAACAAAAAAAATAAATAAATATGGCAAAGTAGAACTTTTTTTTTTATACAGTGTTTATCTAATGTAGTCTTCATTTGGCTCTCTATATTATTCATTACATCAATTTTAGCAAATTAAACAAATTAGTAAAAAAAAAAATCATATCACTATGGATGAATTTAATAGGATGTACAATATTTTAATAATTTGCAATCAAGCCTAGTTGAATTTATACTGATAGTCTGAATTTTAATGAAGATCATAGTTTCATTAAATTTACCCAGGTCATCCCTTGTTTATAATACTAAAAACATAAATATATAATTGTGGTATTTCAAATGAAATTTTCAATAGTTGTGACTCATTTCAGATGTAAATGTTGGATACTTTATTTTTCAGGAGATGATGATGTCACTGTGGGCAAATTTTATGCCACATTCCTTATCCAGGATTATTTCAGACGTTTCAAAAAACGTAAAGAGCAAATGGTAAAAATATCGAAAGGACAAGAGCACACTAATGCCTTGCAGGTAAAAATTATTTATTGTTTTCTTAATAACAGATTTTTTTGTTGTATATCTGATTAAGTTTGTATTAAATCTGAAGTAACTCCTTTTTACTGAAACTTTGATCTATCATGTAATCAGATCTAAATTTCTGAAATTTAATTCTATTCCAACATTAATCATCATTTGACCATGTATCATTTTTCGTATTTTAAGTCAGAGATAAACCATTAGCATTAGTGCTGCATGATATGCAATTATTAAATACATTTTATTTGTTATCTCCCCATCTGAATTCAAAATTAAGTTTTTATATAATCAAAAATGTTTCACAAGTATGTTTATGTCATTCAAAATCCAGAGAGCCATTTATACGAGTGGACACGATTCACTTATGGCTTCAAAATTAATGGAGTTATTAATTGACCCATTTAATAATAAATTATAATTTTCTTGCATCATACTATTTGAGTTGTCTTATGCAACAACATACATAAATAAAAAACTCTTTAAAAGTTTCCAAAATAAAAAAGAGCGATATATTTATTAAGTCTTGTAGGCAACTATAACAAGTATAAGAAATGCTCATGTTTAATACTTAGTAAAAACTAACACAAATTCACGTCTTAAATTTGTACCAAAAAAAAGAAGAAAAAAAATATTATATGTATTAAGTCATGTATCCAACATGTCTAAGTATAAACACTGCTAATAATTAATAAAGGCGGGCCTGCGAGCAGTACATGATCTTGGTCCAGAGATCAGAAG
>CAXITT010000013.1:710918-737530 GCA_964033795.1 Lymnaea stagnalis | reverse complement strand
GGTATGCTCGTATGTAGCTTTATATTGTTGCGTCTGTTTTTAAATGTGGTAAATTTTAGATTGTTTTTATTTCTCTTTTTAATATGGTTGACTTTGTACCGCGCTTCGAGCTTTTGGGGATGAAGCGTGTTTTTCAAATAAACATTATTATTATTAATTAAACCATAAAAATTAATTTGATGAATTTTTACTGACTTCTATATTATATCTCTTGTAATACTTAATTTAGTGTCCTTAATTATAATTAAATTGTATAATATTTTTAATTAAATTATATACTTTTTGTATGAGTTAACCTATTTTTACTATTTATGTAACAAAACAAACACAATTTAAACAGTTACTGCACAAGAAGTTCTATAACTTCTGTAGTTAATCGAGACATTTTTGGTTTACATGTATAGATTTTCAAGAAAATGTCAACACTAGGATGACAGCAAGGAATCAATTATCCATTAATTTTTCAAAATACTATTTTTAACAAAAATATTTTTTAAGACTTGTTTGTTGTTTGTTGTTTTTTTTAAACTTAATTAATTATTTTAAAAAATATTATTGAACTGCGCTGGCATTATGCCCTTATCTACCAACAAAGCTTTTTACTGGTTAGCCAGAATATGAGTTAAGGCCTACATTTTATGGTGCTAAAATTTGAGATTAATTTCTTTCTTTCATGCTTTACTGATAAATTAGGCTTTTTTTTTTTTTTATTGTACATTTATTTGTTAACAAAATAAATAAATGGATATTTATTTTTCAAAAAATTTTAGGGCTTTAATTTTTTTAATTTTTTTGTTTTTTTTTTTTATTTTTTTTTTTTTTTTTTTTTTATTTTATTTAATTTTTATTTTTTATAATAATAAAATTTTAGATTAATTTTTTTCTTTCATGCTTTACTGATAAATTAGGCTTTTTTTTTTTTTTAATGTACAGTTATCTGTTAACAAAATAAATAAATGGATATTTATTTTGCAAAAAATTTGAGGGCTTTAATTTTTTTAATTGTTTTGATGCAAATTGGGATTAATTGGGCTCAAGTTCTATCATAATTTTTCATGTACTCTTCAGAGAAATCATTCATTATTTGGAAGTGTGGTCAGTGCTATGGCTGGTGTACGCCCCATTCTACCATTTCTGAACAGGACGCAGTCACTGAAGGGAACCAAGGGACACAACACATCTAATCTGTCACCAATAATTGCTGTCAGTACTGCAGCAACCAAGATGATTGGGGTAACAATAGAATGAAATCAAGATCGAAATATTTTTTATTTGTAAATAATTGAGAGTATAAGTTATTAATATTATTAGGATTTATTTAAAAACTTTGGTCAAGAGTTTGAAGTATTTTGATCTGAGTGAGGTTAGTTCAATAGATTTTTGCCTTTGAAAATTCCCCAAATTTCAATTTAAATTTAATCAGCTTTACAATACAAAAGGAATAAATTTTTTTACCCATTTATATATTTGGCCAAGGCCAAGTCATAGCTTCAGGAGCAGGTTCTGAAATTAATTGTTTAAAAGAAAATATTCACGAAAAAGGAATTATAAAAGCAACAAAGCAATTATAAAAGCGTAACTATTCAATGTTAAAATGTATATATTTAAAACACTATGATTTTCCTACTGAGTTTTTTAAAAAATAATATACATATTTGATCTAGATGAATGGCAACATTGGCAATGCCCCATCATGTAATCATCTGAACCTGGACTTGTCCAACATCAATCACTCCATCCAGCAGACCCACATCACAGTCCCAAATGAAGATTCAAGGAGACCAAGTAAAACTAGGTCAGCCTGTTAACCTCAATCATAAAAAGTATTTGAGTCTGATCCAACATTTTCTTAAAAAATTAAAAATTTTGGTGTTTTATTTTTCTATCAGATATTATAATGAACTTGTATTTAGAACATGCCCACAAATTCTTAAATAATAATGACTTTGGATAAACAAGCTTTAAATCTTGAATCCGTACAATCTTTGGCTTGAAGGAACCATTTTTCATTGTTTGATTGACCCTAATTTTTCGTGTAAAGGGGGAGAACTGTTAATTTTTTTAACGTTTTTTTTTTTGGATAGTAATGCCTCAACTGATCCTTTCAAATTAACTAACTAAAGAAGTAGATTTTAATATTTTAAATGTAATTTTAATATTTCTGTAAATATAAAACAATACGTGCAAACAACGACATGGTTTAAAATTATTACTTTAATCAGATTGTTTTTTTTCTTTTTAATGCATGTGTTTTATTTAACTCATTGACTCCCAGGGGGTATTTCCATGGTTTAACCAAGCACTTTCAGACACAAAACAAAAAGAAGACCAATATAAACTTAAATCTAAATCCTGAGATTAATATAAGAGGCAGACCCCCCAAATGTTGCATATAATGAACAGGAAATTTAATGTACTTATCTATAAAATGACTTTCATATAAATTCGGAGTTAAAAAATAAAATGTTGTGGAAAACAGCACAGAAAAAAATAAATATGCAAAAAATCATTCACAAATGTAAAATTACTATAAGTATATTTTTTAATTTTGTCAATGAATTGGCAAGTCCCCATTGTGCCTTAAGACACTACTGATCAGTGAATAGTTAAAGTCCAGTAGTTTTAACCAAGTAGCTTGAATAATTCTTTCGCTCTTGCTGTAAATGTGTTCCACCTTTAGTTCAGGACAACGTCTCCTTTCTGGAGGACACTGATAATACATTTGTTACAACAACTTTTAGCATGTGGTTGTTGACATTTTTCTAACTCAGATGTCGGACGTGTAAATCTAATGTTTGTTTATCATGAAGCAGTATTTGAATTTATTATAGAACTTTACTTGCAGTAAATCCCTGTTCCAGAGCCGCTTGCCTCAATCTTAGCAAGAAATTAGCAAATAGGCCCTCAAATTTTTTTTAAAATAAACATAATTGGCCTGTAAACATGAAACAGCTTAGTGAATCACAATGCAAAATGGCTCATGGGATACAGCAAGGTGAAACCAAACACATGCATCGCTTCATCTTTTTATAAAATTATTTTTAAATTATAAGACAGTTAAGTCAGCTCATGGGATAGAAATGGAAAATCGGTGTTGCTGTACAGCAGACTCTCAGGAGTCACAGAGTTAATGTACTGAAAATGAATAAGTAAAATGTAATAAAAATACATTGCCTATTGTCTGAAGCAATAAATAATCTTATGAGTTCAAGAAATAATATATCTAGAGGCATGTAAAATGTATGGCAATAATTTTTCAAATTTAAATACAGCACTTCTACTACTATTGCACTATTTACATATATTTAAAGACTGATTCCCCCCTCTGACCAATAAACGATGCTGCTGGGTAGCCTCCATGGCTTGACATGTAAATAGTTCTTGAATGTGTGGAGTAAATATATATGTATATATTTTTTTTTAAATTAATGTATGTTAAATTTTTAAGTTATGGATTATGTTTGTTAAACTGTATGTACAGAATGGTGAGCCCGCCCCTAGGCTGGGGTACCACGCTATATAAAAACACACATAATAATAATAATAATATAGAAAAAGTGACTAAAGAGAATTATTCTCCTTATTTTTTCTATAATGATTTAAATGTGTGCGAATGAGTCAAACATAATTTATTATAACTCCCCATTTCCAGCGAAACAAAGATCACCATAGAGCCACCAGAGGAAAGCTTCCATGATGCAGATGATAACATTGATGAGGATGAGAAGTTTGAGGATGTTGAAGATGGAGGAAACAAGGAACAGGAAGGTGAAAAAGTAGAGCTGGACTCAGTCATGACTGAAACTTCAAGTCATCCACAATCGGTTGGTGATGGTCCGCTTCCTCACACCACCATTCCAAACAATCCTAATGCCAGTCCCAGTACCAAGAAACACGGGATCTATGTCTATAGAGAGTAAGTTTTGTTTACAGAGGGTAAAGAAATAAGAAAAACCGGGCAGGGAAAAACTGATAGGGAAAAAAAAACCACAATAAAATATACAAGCAAAAAAAGCCTTGTTTAGTGAAAAATATAAGAGTAAATGGAAATAGAAATAAAAAATAAACTACGTTGACAGACTTAAAGCTGTATAAACTCCAAGAGGATACTGCAAGCTGGTCTTGAACTAATAATAAGGGTGGGAAAGGAAATGACGAAAAAGAGCAATGCAAGTACACAGTTCAATAACATAACATTTCTTTTAAAAAATTGCTTATTTATTATTTTTATTTGTTTAAAATTATTTTTTCAGAAATTAAAAAATCATATAATTATAGAAACCTTTTTTAAATTTATCCAAATATTCTAGCTTGCCACAGGAAGACAGTGATTTTGAGCGTGAGCAGACACCACCCACCCCACCTCCACGAAGACTCAGTAGGAAAGGGGCTTCCTTCAAACTGGGCTGTATTGGCAAACAAGGAAGTGATGAAAATCCGCTCATGAGAAGACCAGGTCGACCACTTCGGCTGACTGGGCATCACAATAACCAGGTAATAGGTCATATTGACTTCAAGCTTACTTTTTATCTTTAAGGGATTAGCTTATAATGAGCTGCGGCATTGATTACATTTAGTATTGAAAATAGTGCAGGTTGCCAAAAGTTAAGGCAATTTTTGAAATTTTTTAATGGAATTAGAAAATCTAGAATGTGAAAAATTTTTTTAACTGCTTTTTTTTTAATTATAGGGAATTATTTTTATAATTCTGATTGATAAATTGCAATTTTATTCAGATTTTTAATAATTAATAATATGGTATTTACTTTTCCTCATACATTTTCCAGGGTCTAACACCACCAACATTACCTGATCCAGATGGCAGCTCACAGCAGCGTCCAGGTTCACAGGGATCCTCAGGTTTGTGTCACATTGATAACTTTATTGATTGATAACCTTGAATGGAGTGTAAAATATTGCGAA
This sequence comes from Lymnaea stagnalis, assembly GCA_964033795.1. NCBI lineage: Eukaryota > Metazoa > Mollusca > Gastropoda > Lymnaeidae > Lymnaea > Lymnaea stagnalis. The sequence continues at coordinate 732,607 of CAXITT010000013.1, read as the reverse complement.
TAAAATGTCCTGAGCATGCCAAAGAGTATTTATGTAAATAAATATTTATTATTTGATTTTTCTGGGGTTTTTTATTTTTAATTTAATTTTGAAACAAATCTATCAGATAATTCTGTTCCAAACTTGTTTTTTTTATTTAATATATATTGAAAACTCAAAATTATTTTTAAAGTTGTTTAGTTTTTAGCTGTAATTTTATTTTCTATTTCATTTAAAATTGATTTTTACCATATTGGTAATATTTTTGCCTATTCATGCAATGCTGCAGGTGGCAGATTGTTCAGTTTCTTTCGGAAGCTGGGCCGCAGACCAGACAGAGGTATATAAATGCACACTAGTACCTCAGTAGTGCCCTTCTGTAGCAAACTTGGTCACTTTTCCCTCCACCTGTGTTGTTTTTTTATTGTTTAATGATCTTAATATGGGAAACAATCTGGTCTAGTATTGGAAGTTAAACAGAAAATAATTTCAGATCAGTGCTTCTCAAACTAGTTTTTGCAATTTTATTCTTATAATTATAAAAGTGGATAGCCTACTATTTTAATTTGGAATAATTTAGGGAGTATGAAGAGTGTGAATAATTTAACTTTTACTAAATAAAATAAATCAGCTTTCTAATAAATAATTTTTTGTTAATTTGATGAAGCCAATTTTATAAGGAAAGTTTGAAAATGTAAATCGTCATAAATTATTATTATTTTTTTTTCACTTTTTAATTTCATTTTTATGAACAGGAGCATTAAAAAAAGAGTTGGAAAATTGTCGTTATGATACTGTAAAATTTAATGCAAACAGTAGTTTTTATTATGTCACATGAATTTTCCCTCCTTTCACCATAAATGGTATCCTCATTTGCTTTACACCCTTTTTACTTGTAGTTTTTCTGCTTACAATCCTGCTTGTCTTTTAGTTAGAAAAGTTAGTTTTCATTTTGTTTCATGTATATAAAAAAAGAAGAAATTCTACAAAATTAAAAAAGGAGGGATTGCTACTAAATTTAATTCTAATAATAAATTTAAGAAAGACTTTTTTTTAAATTTAAAATATTCATTTCTATTAATGTGCTAGAGCAGTGTAAAATAACTGAAATAATAATGTTTTAATAATCAAATACCATTTGGTTTTCTGTATTTAAAAACTTCCTTTAAAAAGATTAGACAAGCACATGAAATCAGTTCCAACAGCAAGAAACAGAATGTTAGTCCCTCATGCTATATTATTTAACATACTGTAAAAGCATATCCACAAATGATGCTTCCTTGGGTTACCCAGGTGCAAGGAGAAAGGGATTTGCTTCCAGGGAATCAATTTATCCTCCTTTAAAAAAATCCCAGGCCTTGTGATTTTGTCATGTGAAGTCTATACATTTGTCACACTGACGGACCGATGCAAAAAAAAAAAATGATGCAATGTAATTATTTGATTTTCAGACATTGCATAATTACAATGGGGCCTCAGAATATGAACTTAAGCCATTCCAGAATCACGTTCAAGTTTCTAATCATTTGAGTATCAAGAGAATTTTCATTACCTTTAAAATAATAAAAACTGGATTAATGTGTTCCTGGGTCCCACAAACTTCATGGGTCCCACAAACTCTATGGATCCCAGAAACTCCATGGATCCCACAAACTCCATGGATCTCACAAACTCCATGGATCCCACAAACTCCATGGATCCCACAAACTTCATGGGTCCCACAAACTCTATGGATCCCACAAACTCCATTAGCATCAGGCATCCCTTTCACTAAATTATCATGGAGGACCTCAGTTTTCTCACAAATTATCGTCTCAGGAAGCACATATCAGCCAGCTATTTTTCATTAATCCAAACTAAGAGGAATTTTTTCCATCTCATCCATGCTTTTTTGCAAAAATCACATGATGCTTTCACTACAGCTTCGGACAATGAAATGAATAACAAAGCGAATGAGTGACCCAAGTGCTGGGGAAATATAGGCACAAAAAACACATGAAAAACATTCAGCTGGGCATTCAGCTTCTTAAATGGTGTTCCAAGTTCAAGGGTGTTCTGATTCTGAGGCCCCAACATATTAGATAATCAGAATAATCGCATTGCTAGATAACTAGACATAATAACATTATTAGATACTAGACATTATAACATTATTAGATAACAAGACGTAGCTAAAAAGCAAATGTCCAGACTGAAAATTTGCTGCTCAGCTTTGTTTTAATAAATAACATTGTTTTTATTTTTTTAATTGGCTCAAGTTTTTTAAGTATGGATATATTTATTCTTAACCTGATATGTTGGGCAAATTATATTACAGGTTCTGTAATTGCCTGTTTAAAAATTAGAAAATCTTATGTTTATTTTTTTTTAATTCTGAAAAAAATCAACAGAAATAAATTGAATAAAACATGAACTAGCATGGATCATACACATTGTACCATATTGAACCTAGTTGTAGTATATTAATAGACTATTCTCAACTGTAATATAATATTGTACCTAATTAATAAAGTAGTATGTTTAAAATCTCAGGGAGGTAACAATTATTCTATTTGTAGCATTCATTTAAAGGTATTGTCTAAAAGCTATATATAATATTTATAGGAGGGGGGCGGGGGGTTGTAATGTATTATCTCTCAAACACCCTCCATTTCTTTTCCTAAGAGGGAGGTGAAATGAAAAGAGTATTGAATTGTAAAATTTTTCAGGCTCAAAAGTTAAAAACAAGTTTTCAGATATCAAAATGAACTTAAGCTTCACACCATAATCATATTCTTATATGGATATTTGAGACCAAAAATTGCCAGAGGCATTTCAGGTTTCCATATTTTATACAAGCATTAATACTTTTAGAATGTTTTTATTGGTGGAAAGTTACTTGAACCCATCAGTTTGATGCAAGCAAAGCAGTTGTTGGATTTACCAAGCAGTAATGTTAACATCCATTAATATTCTTCTTATGTTAAATAATAATCAGAGAGTGTCCTACCTTAAACACCATGCTAAAAATATATATTTTTATTTTGTGATTAAAATAATTGGTGATACAGTTTAAATTTATAAAAAGTTTTAAAATTTAATTTTCCTTAAAGAGCCTGAAGAATCCCCAGTTCAGCATCGCCATATGGATTCATCTCCTGCTCCAGACAGGTCTATGCACCTTCACAGGTCTATTGGCCGGGGCCCACTTATAATTCCCAGAGCCGTCCAGCAACAACAGTCACTAGCACCACGCCAGCTTGAAAATAGAAGAAGCAGTGCTGAAACCCTGGTAGCAAAGGTAAGGCCTTAATCGATGATTCTGCAGTGGTACTAGATAGGGTTTTAACAGTTTTTACCATCATAAAGGTTGTTTGTTACCAATGCCGTACACAGAAAAAAGACTCAAACTTTTGTTCTTGTAACAAGTATGTTGAGTTAATAAAAAAAAAATTGATCAACTACCCCCAAGAAAATGTTTTGGTAGCAAGCCTTTATCACTTAACAACGTTCTATGGCCTACCTACTGAATTAGGAGAGGAAATAAAATAAAAAGGGCTGGATCAATTCCCCTACATACACCAATACATAATTTTATTTTTTTTATAATTGGAAAAACATCTTTTTCTACATTACTAAAAGGAAAATGTCTCCACTGCAGCCACAACAATTACCAACTAAACACCAGACTGACAGGGGAGAGATTAAAATTAATATCTTGATCAGATGACTGGAACATTACTAGCACAATAGAATGGAAGCTGGATGTTTTCCAAATCTAATGCCTACACAATATCCATAGATTCTTTTTATCTCAAACTAGCCAAACTTTGCTTGGGTTTTTATCCAGGAAAAAAACTTCTAAAGTGTTAATCAGCATACATTTAAATTTAGTGCCCTTTCAGTTCACTTGACTAGAGTACCTGTTAAAATAAATTTTCAATCCTCCTATAAAAAGGCAAATCTACAATAACTCTTGTAAACATTGAATTTGGGCCCATCCCTTTTCAGTTGATTATTCAAGCTGAACACAGCCAAGAACCATGATTTAAAGACAGATCTAACTTATAAAAGATGTTTATTGAAAAGGGGTATTCACCAATATCAAATCTACGGATGTTTATCAATTAAAATGAAAAAGGGTCCCATTTCAAAAGGGGGTAATTTTAGTTATTCCCAAGATAGGAGTGCTATAAAAATCATTCAGATAAATATTCAAGTTAATTTTTCAAATTTGTCTGAAGGAATTTACAAAGATATTGCCTCTTGAAAGAAACACTGGATACATGGATGAACATTTTAAATCTATTTGACAGATTAATTTTTTTATTTAAGACGTGCAGCTAATTAAAAATCAACATTCACAGATTGATTCTTTGTTTCCCAGTTGTGTGCGCTGGATTACGTACACACCAAATGCACACAAAGAACACATTGTGTACATCTACCCATGCTTTTCATGCCCAACATGGTTTCCCTAGCTAGCTTCAATATTTTTTTTGAAAGCAAATAGAATAGAGCTTTTTTTTTTACATGTGTGCACCAAAGAAAAGTGCCCCCCCTAAAACTTCCTTTAATAGATGCTTGCAAGCAGATATTTCTGAATTAAAGGCTTATTAAAAATGCCTACAGCAAAAGAACTTAGCTTGCACGTCCCTCGAAGTCATTAAAAAAAATTATATTTTTTTACTCTTTACCCTTTACATTCTAATACTTTTAAATTACATCTTTTTAGGATTTGGAGATTATAGGAACCATGTCAAATTTGCTTGTGATCCATTGTTTTCTTTTTTTTGTGATCAATATGAAAAGCAAACATAATCACACTGAGCTTTATAAAGTAGAAGAAAAGACACTTGATAGGAGTGACAAATCTTGCTTAAACAGTAGAAGAAAAGACACTTGACAGGAGTGACAAATCTTGCTTAAACAGTAGAAGAAAAGACACTTGACAGGAGTGACAAATCTTGCTTAAACAGTGCAAGCGCATAGCTGAAGCTGGGTTAGTTTTGTTTGTAGAAGGACAGCGAGGTCAGTTTATGTAAATCTATTAGATCAAAAAGACTGAGAATTACGATGCTATATTACAAATTAAATAGAGTTTTCACATTTCCTAGGTTTTACTGGATGAAGGCTTGAATCGTTATGTGGACCCACAGTGCTTACAACGAGAAATAGCAGAGGCTACCAACATGACTCAAGAAGAAATGAACCTAGCAGCAAGAGAGATAATTAGACGTTCCAGACATCTGGAACCTGGCTACTATGAAAATGATCCTGCCGGTATTTTAAGCCCAGATGCTGGTCCACGACCCAGACGGTCACCATCGGGTCAACACCAGCAACACGAACTGCTTGAGCGTTCCCGCTATTCCACCCCCTCCAATAATATAGACAAACATCCATCGGTAAATGTAACTTCATTATAGCTATGGCTTGCAGACTAGGCATGTGGTTAGCACCTGAGAGAACTTAATATGTGTTATTATTAACGTTTGCAATGTGCATTATGAAATAATTGTTGGGATTGCTGGAAGCAAAGGAGAGATAAAGCTTACTCAGTTGTTTTCATTTTTACAATTCTATTCATGAGAATATGATAATTTTTTCCACTACATTTCTTTTTTCTTTCACTTCTTGCTTTTGTCATCTTAGAGCAAAGTTGATTTGTTAACTTTAAAATTTTGATTTATTTATGCCTATAATTAATTTTAAAGCTATGAAGTAATGCTTTCACAGAGCAAGTTTTGAGATTATGAATCCATCTTTTCTTTTTTGAGAACTATTTTTTGGTCAATAATAGAAATATCAGGCAGGATGAAACAGATTTTAGTCTGCCCTGCTATTGTTTGAAGTTTTGCACATAAGAAGTCAGGCTTGCTTTACTGCACACTGCTGTCATCCTGGCATTTAACTGCACGTTTCCATTGGCCTTATGTTTAATTAGACTCCATATTCAACGCTTGTGCAACTTTCGACTAACAGGAATGATGTTTTGATTTTTCTAGTGAGAGTGCTGGTAATATCTATGCTGAATAAACCCACTTGTGGCGATGGTGATTGACGACGATGACTGCAGCTAGTTACAGACTGTAGACATCTGAAAGAAACGTGCCTGGTCTTGCTGCTACTTAACACAATCATTACCTGTAACCTTAATAAAAGAAAAACAGACTTTGTGATATATAAAATCTATATTTTGAAACTGTGTCAGAGATATGATGTGTAAATAGTACATAACACAAATATATAGATATATATATATATTTATATTGTGCATTGGGGGATGAACAATAACATGACTAACATGTCCTAATTAAACAAAATGATGATTGAATTTTTTTATTTTATTTAACGTGATCCGCTTAAGATAATTGATCTAATGTACAAATATTATTTGCATTTTGTTCCTTGTGTATACTAATACTACTGTGGATACTAATAGATTGTGCATACATAAATCAACAGGACTGATGTTTTCCTGGGTGATAAAATTATTATGTGAATGGTTTGTGCTGGACATGATTTGATATTTTTTTGTTTTTTAGCTTTGCTTATATTTAGGACACTCAATTGGGAATTTATGATGCGATATCTTTAGTTGTTGTTTTTATATTTGTTTTTTTTTCTCTTGCACACTGTTATTAAATTGTTTTTGTTTCATGTGTAAACTTAATGCATAGTGAATACACATTTTTTGTTTCTTGGCGTCTGCTTCCAATGTCTGCACATAGTTTTCTTAACACTGATCGTTTGTATAATTAAATTCTTGTCTTTTAATATCTTAGAGCTGTCAACAAGGTGCCATGGTCTTGCCTAGGTTCACATTAAACTGTTAGCATAAGCTTCCTAGTAAAAATAAGTTTCAGGTGCAAAAATACCTCAATGGATGTTCTTCTCAAATATTAGTTAGTCATTCTTGTTATAAAATAAATCATTTATAAAATGTTTATTTTTAATTAATTAGCATAGCACTTAAGATTGCACAAGTGCAAATAAATTTTAACATTAAGTTTGATATATAAAGAGGATAGGGCATCAAAACATATAGTTCCCTAGGTATGAAATAAAGTTTGTCGTAATGGTGAGTTCAGTAGTGTGCAAAATGAAATTCCCGATAACTGCGATAAATGAGATTCTTAAAAATACAGCAAGTATATAATTTGTTGCATAATATTTTTTTTTTGTTTTATGGAAAAAGTCTCTATTTAAATATGATCTAATAAACCTGGAGTGTAAAAGGGGGTGGGACTATTAGTATGGTTCAGAGACATGAAAAAAGTGTGCAGAGGCATACCACGGGGGATTAGCACTAATTGGGATTCTTATAAATTGCGTTAATTGAATGCATATTTTTTCAAGTAATTTAAGTACATGGGAAGTTAACACACTGCTGCTGCCATTGTTTATCAGGCAATGACTAGTTATTTGAAAAGAAACTATTGTGCTTGTGCTATGTTAATAGTACATTTGTTTATAAAACTCAATTCATTCTGTTTTACACGTCAGTATTCATATGCCTCTATGGCCTGCTTTGTCATCTACTTTTTTTTACCCACAGAAGGCCATTTTCAAATATTCCCCGATAAGCTTAATTAACTTACTGCATGCTCTTAGCCATTCCAGCTAACCAAAACTTTTCGTCAAAGGTAAAGAATCCTAATGAATCCCAAGACCATGAAATGCCAATCATTTTTTTTTTAAATGTGTTTTAATGGCAGAAAAATATGTAGTAGAATAAAAACAAAGGGTTGTTAATATTTGGAGGAAAAAAAAGTATATTGAAGTAAACAAAGTTAATAGAGATTTATGTAAACAGCATTTATGAAGGGTTAGGGCAAAAAGTAGCTTGTAAATAAGAAATTAAAGATTGTTGGCCAACTGGGAAAATGTTTTAAATTATGTTAAACTTACTTTTAGAAAATGTTAAATGCTCAGTACCAGTACAGTGTACACTTGGGGTGACAAATCCAAAAAGCTTCATGGGCCACTTCGATAGCAAGTACACCTAATATTAAAATAAACGCCCACTAAATGAAGTATAGATTTATTTTTAACGTGGCTGGCAACATGTGGCCATGGGTTGGCAACCCCTGGAAGACACAAATATATAAAATATTTCTAAATATGAACATCATCCCTCTAAGAATGCAACCTACATCCAAGATATCAGTTCCCTGAGCTAATTGTAAGCACTGTTTGAAATTTTGATTTGTGACATCCAAACTCGGTAATAAATATGGCTCAGTGCTTATCACACTTACGCCTTTCCAGGGATTGACTGAAAAAGATAAATTTATCTTTGGACTACTTACATTTTTTCTTGCTCTCAAGCTATTTGCTATGGACCTCTGCATGACTTATTTTCGTGATGTGGTCTCTTGGCATTATTTTCAAGACTTAGCTTTATCCTTTTGCTGGCCAGCATTGCGTTGGTTCATCCAAATGTATTGCCATTTTAGCTCTATTACATCCTTATATATCATCCCTATCATAACAGCTTTGAGCGGTCAGTTCATTCAACTAACCTAACAAAGGTTGTAGCATGTATATACTTATCTTCTGTGCCAAGTTTGCTGTAATTAGGCTTTTCAAGCCAATGGTATCTAGTTTTACTCAGATCGGCTAATTCACTTTGTTTTGTTTTTTGCTCCATTAACTTTAGCTGGCTATTAATATTGTTTTCTTTCAAGTCATCGTTTTTCTCAATACCATATTAAGATTCTTGTAATGTGAGTTATGGATTATCTGTGCTAACATAAATGTTATGTAAATTGTCATTGTTGTTATCACTGTTATGTGCCTCTCTCCAGCTGGCCTGGAGTTTTTGTTGAGGCTTCATATTCACACTAGAAACTATTGGGTTATTTATCTTATATTTTTAATTTAATGTTAATAAAGTGATTCCAAAGTTAATTTAAATTGCACTGCTTCAATAAGTAATTAAACAATTTTTTAGTCCTTTCCTTCCATTATTTCTATAACATATTTACCAAATCATTAAGTACAGTAAGAAGATAGAGCTGTTGTTACTCCTTAACAAAAATCTTAACCTTTTTGGGTCATTTATTTCTAGATGTTTTTGATGACTTTGCCCTTCTGTGGTATAATTTCTGGCGCCAGCTTTAACATTGCAATTAAAATCTTTCTTTATTATAATGTAAATGTTCTAAACTTATCCATTTCTTGTTGCTGCCAAATGAAACTTAGGATTATTTTCTTTGACTTCTGTAAAAAAAAAATTTTAGATTAGAAATCCTCTTTTTATTGTTAAATTCAACTAAGTTAAAGCATTTTAAGATTTTATTTTCAAATAACTAGAAATTTATTACTTAACTCCAACTTAATGATCACTAATTACTTTTTACCCTCTCATTCCTTTGAAAAGAACTCTAGTTGAGTTGTCAAAAAAATTAGAATTCAAACCGGAGATAGTCATTTGTTGTATCATGAATAAATAGTTTTGTGAAATATTTAAACATCTTTGAACTAAAAACTTTAATCATCTTAGTTATAGTCCCTCCTAAAATAATTGCTGTGGGCTTTTTATGCCAGTAGAAAAAACGTGTAGATAAGTATTTGAAGTTATATGCAATGGTCAGAATTTGTTCCATTTTTTTTTTCACTTGAAATAACAAAGATTAATTTATGTGCTGTTGTGGATATGATGCTTAATATTATCGATTTGTTTGTTTAACTTTTTTTCAATTCTTTGCCAAAATTATTTAAACTCTTTCAAGATAAAACAAATTAGTTGATTTATACAAATAAATAATAATTATGTGACTCACTTTCCATACAGAATGTTGCATGAGAAACTATAGCATAATTCATTGACCTGGTTTTGCTAATGAAACAGACATTACCAATAGGCAACTATTTGCTAAAATAACACTGACAGTGTTAATAGAATTTATCTTTGAATAATTAATATTTTCTCAATGTTTCTTGTGATAACCTTGATGACATTCTTGATCCTGTGCCTTGTTCAGAGATGACATTTTTGGTATCTTTGTATTCATTTTATTATCTTACTCTATGTGTGGCTTGTGTGGCCCATTTATTATCTAACTCTATGTGTGGCTTGTGTGGCCCATTTATTATCTAACTCTATGTGTGGCTTGTGTGGTCCATTTATTATCTAAATCTGTGTGGCTTGTGTGGTCCATTTATTTTCTTACTCTATGTGTGGCTTGTGTGCACTTCACATGCATGTCTTTACATTCAGTTATTCACCGTTACACTCTTGTGCAATTTTCTTGTTGACATATTTAGTTGCAGTTTTTGTACTCTAAAATCACATAATACAGTGTCGCATTGTAGACCTAATTATTGTAGTTTACTATGCACCATGCTCCTTAATACCAAAACAAAATCAAATACACCTGAAACAGACTAACAGATCACATTTGCACGTCTGGTGTTGTCCTTGACCTATAGTAATGGCTATTCTATTTCTCTACTCACCACATTCAAATGTATACCTAGTTCATAAATGTCGGTGGCTAAACTGGATGAGTTAAGCTGTGTAGGCCTATCCATTATCCAAAAATTGTGCAAAAATATTTTCCATATAAACAGATCTATTTTGTTTTTAACTTTATGTTCACTGATAAATTTGAGATCTTATGGTCAAAGCTTTGGTCAGTTATATATATTATTATTGATGCACCATGTCACAGAGGTTTAATATCTCAGCTACTATATTGAAATTGTTATTATTATTATTATTAAGGTGGTTTTATTTATGCGCTTCACATAAAAATGAGCAATTACAGAAAATTATACATAAATATAATTTTGCCCACAAATCTGCCATTAATCTAATGGCATTCATTAAAATCTAAATTCCAACAATGGGCATGGCTCAGCATGATCAGTTTTTTAATTTTTGATATTTTAATTCTATTTATTTTACCACCTCCATGGCTCTCATTACAGGTATGACAACTCCATCGATCTTGAGTTACTAACCCAATTGGTCGTTAATGGCCAAGAGGTGAGCCAAAGCCAACTTCCTTAATTTGTGATGCCCCCCCTTTTCCCAGATTGGAATGCACCAGCATCAGGCACTGGTCATTGATCAATGGCTTAGTGGTTGAATATATCTGGAGAATGAGAGTCCAGGGACAGTAAGTGAAAGTCTCAGATGGTGTAACAGAGTGAGTTACACAGGACACTTGATGGGAAGTGAGTCAACTCACCTGTATTGTAAGGCCATATTTGATTTGCATCAGCAGTTCAAGAGGGTTATTATAATATTATTATCCGCCCTACATGGAAGTTTGTTCAGTGTGAATTAGGCCATTTTTTAAATTGGACTTTGGGCTTTTTGCCTAGGTGTAATAGATTGCAATCATTACTTACTTATGCTTTCATTAAAAAAACATATTTTTTGTTTTAAAAAAAATAAAACATTTGTCATTTATTCTTAAAGTAATTAAAAAAATAAATCAGTGATTTAACCAATCTATTTGTCACTTGGACAATATTTAGTAATGTGTAGTGAGCTTACCTGCCTCAAGGCATTTAATTGGTTTCTATTTTTAAGCTTACCAATATTCCCTATAAACTTCACCGGTATTTATTTGCATTAAATTGCAAGATTTATGTACATTTTTATTTTGTCATTGTAGTGATGTTGGTTTTATTCAAAATCGCAATTAATTGTGCTCATTCATGTCACCTTTGTAACTTCAATAATTGTTTTGGGTATTTCTTTCAGCATTTCATATTTAAGAAAAATTTTATAATGTATTTACAATTTTAACATTGCTATGCCATTCGTTTTTTTTTCCTTTTGTTGTTGTTATTACAGACTCTTTGATAGAAGGCTGTGCCTTAAGACTTTTTCTATCTATGAGCATCTGTCTGTACAATGTTGTTTTACTTTTAATTTATTTCATTTTCACCAACAATAAATTACTGAGCACAACCTATTGTGCTTTGAGTTAAATAGATTAATCATTTTTAAGTGACAATTATACTTATATTCTAAGGCTGTAAACTGTTAGGTTTGATAAGAAAACATGAAGGTACATTGTTAAAGGAATTTTATTTTTTTAAATTATTCAGTTTTTTGCAATTTGTATTTTAAAACAAAGTTGGGATAAAAAGAGTTAACATAAGTACTTACAATAAATTAGATAAATGATAATTTTTTAGTAAAGTAGACACAGCATTTTTTCATAAAATAGACACAGCATTACCAAATCATAACGACATTAAAATAGATCTGTCAATTCATATCTGTGTAGAGCAGAAAATTCAAATCTAGAATTAACTTAACCTTTACTTCCATTTTTTTATGCAAAGAAAGTGTAAGCACACAAATTCTTTCTTGATAAACAATGGATAAACTCTAGTCATCTTTATGATCTAAATAGTGTTCATGTGTTATTAGAATCTCACTGGTGATACATATATTTAAATATATATCATTACAAAACTGTATTTTTTATTTATTAAACATATAAAAATGTTCAAATTATACCTTAACTTTCAGAGTAAATTTACAGCATCAGCTAAGAGCTTACCTTTCTAGTGCAATATTATTCTTTGGCGGCACGGGTGTACAATGTATTTATATTTAAAGAGATGTACATTAGCTATCCTGTTAGCTGTAATATCCTAAATAAGTCTCCCAGTATTATTATACTGTAAGACTTTACTTTTTTTTTTTTTTTTAACTTCAAGTGATATTTCATTTATATAAAGAAGAAAACAAATGTAATATATGTATTTTCCTTTTAAAATGAGATATCAAATAATTGTACTCTTAGATCTCAGGTTGTTAAATATAGAACACACAATTGTGATTGGCACATATTTATTGAAAGTCTGTAACAAGTATTTGAAGTAAAATGGTGACATTATTGTGCTAGCTTAAAAATTTTCAGTGCAACAGTTTGAACCTGTACTAAGTGATAAATTTTTTCATATAGTTCTTGGCTTGGTGGTGCAACTAAAAAATTGTTTGTCATACTATACAATTACTGCGAATAAAATTTTTTACAACAGATGATCAAATTTATTACAGTTCAAATGATTACAAATATAATTGATTTCTATGCTAGGTTAAAATGACACACTAGAATTTAGCAACATTGTTAGGTTATTGCTGGATAAAATATATTATTTATTATAAAAATTAATAGTTTTCTAACATTGTTAAAGAAATATATTGGAACTAAAAGAAAATTGTCAAAGCTCAAAAAGAAAATGGAAATTGTTCAAGGCAAGTAGAAAGTAGGCCAAATGTTCCCAAAATGACAATTGTAAAAGACTGAAAGCAAATCTTTTCAGATTTAAAGAAAATTTAAAGAGGTAGAAACATCAAGAATTTTTTCTTTTATTTACTTTTGTTTTTTCATGATCACATGTGACAATAAATGAAATATGGCATTTTTAATATGGTGTTTTTAATCAGACCTTCACATTGCCAGATAGTCTAAAGTCTGCACAATTTATTAGCTCGTAAAAAAAATATCTTTGATTTATAAAAATATATCTAAAATGCAATACATTAACATTTAAAGTTTTCCTAACAGGTAAGCTCTTTTTACTACTTATTATTTGTCATTAACTTTAATAAAATACATGTATGTTGTTGTTTTTTTTTCTAAAGAAATCAATTCATTGACTTTGTAGGGTTAGAGACAATAAGGAATATTCCTTTCTAGAAAGTTAAAAAAAAAAAAATTTTACTTTATTTATTTAAAAGGACTTACGTGTATGTTATAAAATAATCATTCTGGTCTGTTGTAGCATCACATATTTTCATTTTTATTCATTTCCTTATTGTTTAATATTGCTATGTGTACATAACTTGATTATCATTGTGTTAATTTATTAACTGCATAAATCAATTAAACATTGGAGTGTGAGCTTTTCGTTTGGAAATTAATTTTATTTTTTTCATGGTGTGTTTATTTGATAAAGAATTTTTAGTTTGACTGTGCCTGGTTTACCCTTTGTGAAATACTTTTATTGCATTGGTGTAAAACTGTTTGATTGCTAGTGTTTTTAAAGAAAAGTATATGAGCAAATAATGAAGGTTTTTGTTGTTGTTTTTTCTTTTAAAATAAAATTTTCTTTATAATGTCAAGCTTCATCAGTTTCACAAACTAATATCTTAAGAATTATTCATAGCATAGGAGAGATTCAAATTATATTTTATTTGGAAAAGAAACACACTTTTAAAATGTATATACAGTAGAGTTTTGATTTTCCTAACTATTTTCCAAAACGTTGCTTATCTGAACATCTTGTCTTATTTATTATTACTATTAGTAGTATTATTATTATTATGGTACACAATGTGGATGGCATGACATGGAACATGTGTGTAAAAAGCACAATCCATGTAAAGTCTAGATACTTACTGCACATGCATAGACCAAACGGGGATAATGCGACCTGCAAACTTGTTAATTAATATATGTAGAAGAATATACTTCTGCAAAGATGAAGCTACCTGGAATGTTATTCTAAGCAACAGTACTCTATTTTTGGAAGCAACCTCTTTTTGCAGAAAACATTAATTTCAGTCCCAACCGGTCTTTTACAACAATCAGCTGACCACTATAGGGTCTTTTACACCAATCAGCTGACCACTATAGGTCGTGCGGTCTGGTTTTTTAATGCAATGCTCGTCAACGTTGGCCATGGCATATTTCTTATAAATATAACATGGGAAGGGAGCCATGGAGAAAAGGTTATCAGAAATGCTGTAACAAAGCAACATATGTTTATAACTGTAAGGTAAGAATATTTTGTTTTCTGTGCACAAACTTCTTGTCCCAGAGTTCTGTTATATGAACAAATTGTATATCCGACCCCCCAAATCAAAGTTATCTCAGAAAATCAATGCTCCACTGTATATTTATTTTAAATATCTTTAATATATATATATATATACATAGATATACATATATATATAGATAGATATAGATAGATAGATAGATATTTAGATATAGATATATTATATAGAGAATCCATTTAAACTTTGTCAAATAAGTTAGATCCACCCCAATAACTGGAATTAAAATAAGTGCATTGTGACTCTTAACATGTCTAGACTATGAATTGTTTCTGTTATCTGTAACTGTGGCATCAGTTGAATAGCTTCAGAACTATTCACAATGAAGTTTGCTAATTTTCCATGGAATGTTGTGTCAAACTATACTTGCCTTTAATACTACCTTTTTTTTTTTTTAATTTTAATTTTTTATTATTTTTTTAAATTTTTTTTTTTAATTTTTTTTTTTTTGTTTGTTCATTAAAATTCAAACTATTCTTGCCTTTAATACTTCCTTTTTTTTTTTTAATATTAATTTATTATTATTTGTTTAAATTATTATATTGAATTTTTTTTTTTATGGCTGTTCAGTAAAACCTGTAGTAAAACATTTCATATAAAGGATGTAGATCCGCCCATAAGGTTTATAGCAAAGGTTCTCATTGTTTTGTTGTTGTTTTTTTACCCTGCACATCTCCCTTTTATATCTCTGACACTCTCGGATGAACCTTTTACTTTGATCATGGAGGCTATCAGGAGGGGTTAGTTGATGAAATTGTAATACTTTTTTAACATCTCAAAACCAACAATCCAGATTGAGAACCACTGGTTTATATCCTGATTTATTTTTTTCTTTGTAACCCTTCCTTACATGTAAATATTGTATAGAAAACACCTGGCGTTTGGCCAGACACTGTGCCAGCTGTCCTGCTATACAGCTACACAGATTTATGAAGCATTTTAAATTGTAGTTGTGAGGTGGGGAAACATGGTGTCAATACGAATCTTCACTAATGTATTTTTTTTTTTTTTTTGGTTTTTTCTTTCTCATAAGCTTGATACAACTCCTCTTTCCTTGTCTATCTTCCCACATTGTCTCCCCTCACCCGTTTTCTCAACTGTTCTTTTTCAGAGTCCCCCAATGACTTTAATTTATTTTTTTTTTTTTTTTTGGTCTTTTCTTTCTCATAAGCTTGATACAACTCCTCTTTCCTTGTCTATCTTCCCACATTGTCTCCCCTGACCCGTGTTCTCAACAGTTCTTTTTCAGAGTCCACCAATGACTTTGGATTTGTTGACGTGCAATAAATGTTTGAATAATATTATGCCCTCAATATAAATATGAAACCAATTCTGGAGTCTTATCTTGTTGCTTGTTTTGTTAACGTCAATTCTGTTTAATTCTGTGTAAATCGGGGCGTGCCTCTCAGGTGAAACGTGAATCATATATTGAAGATTGGTGTTAAGATTATCAGACCTACTGAGACTAATGTGCAGATTTCCCATATCACTTTAGAGCCCAATTTAAGGCTAAGTTATTGCATCCCCCAAAATGTTATATTTATTTGAGATCACTGTGATACAAACTAAATTAAGTTAACGGTAACTTGAGGTCACTGTGATACAAACTAAATTAAGTTAATGGTAACTTGAGGTCACTGTGATACAAAATAAATTAAGTTAACGGTAACTTTAGGTCACTGTGATACAAACTAAATTAAGTTAACGGTAACTTGAGGTCACTGTGATACAAACTAAATTAAGTGAACGGTAACTTGAGGTCACTGTGATACAAACTAAATAAAGTTAACGGTAACTTGAGGTCACTGTGATACAAACTAAATTAAGTTAACGGTAACTTGAGGTCACTGTGATACAAACTAAATTAAGTTAACGGTAACTTGAGATCACTGTGATGCAAACTAAATTAAGTTAACGGTAACTTGAGGTCACTGTGATACAAACTAAATTAAGTGAACGGTAACTTTAGGTCACTGTGATACAAACTAAATTAAGTTAACGGTAACTTGAGGTCACTGTGATGCAAACTAAATTAAGTGAACGGTAACTTTAGGTCACTGTGATACAAACTAAATTAAGTTAACGGTAACTTGAGGTCACTGTGATACAAACTAAATTAAGTTAACGGTAACTTGAGATCACTGTGATACAAACTAAATTAAATTAACGGTAACTTGAGGTCACTGTGATACAAACTAAATTAAGTTAACGGTAACTTTAGGTCACTGTGATACAAACTAAATTAAGTTAACGGTAACTTGAGGTCACTGTGATGCAAACTAAATTAAGTGAACGGTAACTTGAGGTCACTGTGATACAAACTAAATTAAGTTAACGGTAACTTGAGGTCACTGTGATACAAACTAAATTAAGTTAACGGTAACTTGAGGTCACTGTGATACAAACTAAATTAAGTTAACAGTAACTTGAGATCACTGTGATACAAACTAAATTAAGTTAACGGTAACTTGAGGTCACTGTGATACAAACTAAATTAAGTTAACGTTAACTTGAGGTCACTGTGATACAAACTAAATTAAGTTAACCGTAACTTGAGGTCACTGTGATACAAACTTAAATTAAGTTAACGGTAATTTGAGATCACTGTGACACAAACTAAATTAAGTTAACCGTAACTTGAGGTCACTGTGACACAAACTAAATTAAGTTAACGGTAACTTGAGGTCACTGTGATACAAACTAAATTAAGTTAACAGTAACTTGAGGTCACTGTGATACAAACTAAATTAAGTTAACGGTAACTTGAGGTCACTGTGATACAAACTAAATTAAGTTAACGGTAACTTGAGGTCACTGTGATGCAAACTAAATTAAGTGAACGGTAACTTGAGGTCACTGTGATACAAACTAAATAAAGTTAACGGTAACTTGAGGTCACTGTGTGTTACAAAACTATGTGTTACAAAACTATGATGTGTTGTAATTAAATGTATGTGCTGCCCCAATTATTAAAAGTATTGGGTTTGAAATGTTTAATGTTTGTATTAACAAACAAAGGTCCCTTTCCTCTACGTTAGATTAGTACTGCTATTATGGTTATGTCTAGGGTACGATTAATTTCCTGATGAAGTATTCTACACTAATCCTACTTCACACTCACTCTATCATTCAATGAACTCTCACTAGCTCTCACTTGCAAGTCTATTAATACTTAAACTATACTAATAACACAAGAGTGGTTCAGCCCACAAATAAATATTTAATTATATAAAAAATAGAACTATCAGCATACACATTACATAATATACTATACACAAACAGGATAACAAGATACTGCCCAATATTATTGTATAGTAGGCTCTCAATGGCGATCTGGTCGAATAAGCAAGTCCCCACACACACACACCACAGCGGCCCTCTGCTCGGGTCACAACGTACTGCGGGGTTGGGCGGCTTGACTGCGTAAGTGTCTCCGGTCACTGGCACTGCGAGGAGGTAGGTGCCGACTTTGAACTTTACTGTGGGTAACACACACACAGTATATGCTACCGTCTTGTTGATTCCTTTGGCTTATCTCCTGCTAATAACTGCGACTCCTTTACTGAACTGTACTAGCTTTAGTTCCAGATATTATTTATTGAACACCTCTGACCAAATATTTACTTTACAAATACTTTCTGGTCAAATATTCTTTACTGGCCAAATGTTACATACTGTAACTTATTTCATGTAATTTCTTCACTTTACTTTACTTCAGTTTACTTCACTTTACGTAACTTCAGTTTACTTCACTTTACGTAACTATACTTTACTTAACTTTACTTAACTTTACTTTACTTTACTTAACTTTACTTAACTGGCTAGAAATGAGAATAATAAATACAATGCATAAGACATAGCTAAGAATTACAAATCACATCACATTATAAATTATTAATAGTTATCATATTCAAACATTAACAATAGTAACTATGGTCCTACCATTTTCTTAATAACATTACATCTACGACTCTACATACCAGTACATATGAATATGAAATAGAACAATACTAACCCGACACAATCGGATAAACACACTTTATCAGCTAATTATGCCAGCCAGGCTCTTCTGACATAATTCAGGTAAGAGAGGCCGATACATGATTTGGGCTTTCAATATATACTCTAAG
Organism: Lymnaea stagnalis; assembly: GCA_964033795.1. Lineage (NCBI taxonomy): Eukaryota > Metazoa > Mollusca > Gastropoda > Lymnaeidae > Lymnaea > Lymnaea stagnalis. The sequence continues at coordinate 713,698 of CAXITT010000013.1, read as the reverse complement.
TTTGGCGTGCTTGTCCCGCATTTAAGCGTGGCATCCCAGAGTCGTGTTTAAATGACTCACAAGCGTGGCTTCGGATTCCGTTACGCGTTGGTCATCAGAGTGACAACTCAGAGTTGGGACGCTTGATAAGAATGAGTGTATTGCTTAAACTGGGTCATGGCCAAAGTGAATAAGTTCATTTCCATTGTTATTTGAGTCTACTTGTATTATTTTAAGGCCCAGCCTAATTGTGTCATATCGCGTGGGGTAGCGATGAACGCGTGGGGTAGCGCTGGAGAGAGTGGAGCCAGCGGGTCTCACAAAGGTGAGGACCAGCGGTTCTCAACACTGTGATACAAACTAAATTAAGTTAACGGTAACTTGAGGTCACTGTGATGCAAACTAAATTAAGTGAACGGTAACTTGAGGTCACTGTGATACAAACTAAATTAAGTTAACTGTAACTTGAGGTCACTGTGATACAAACTAAATTAAGTTAACGGTAACTTGATGTCACTGTGACACAAACTAAATTAAGTTAACGGTAACTTGAGGTCACTGTGATACAAACTAAATTAAGTTAACGGTAACTTGAGGTCACTGTGATACAAACTAAATTATGTTAACGGTAATTTGAGATCACTGTGATACAAACTAAATTAAGTTAACGGTAACTTGAGGTCACTGTGATACAAACTAAATTAAGTTAACGGTAATTTGAGATCACTGTGACAAGTGTTTCTTTCAGAAAATTCCACCCCCCGACCAAGATTTGACCAAATTTCCGTTTGATCAAATTACCGTCAATCAATTTACCGTCGACGAAATTTCTTTCGATCAAATTTCCGGTAACTCTACTAAAGAGCTTATGATAGCGTAAACAGGAAATACCTAACAAACGTACCCGGCTCATTCATATGACGAAGGCTTACTCTAAAAGTAGAAGCAATGCACAGGGAGAGAACTCGAGCGTTCCCAATTAATCAGGGCCTCGGACAAGGAGATTCATGGATTCTTTTTAACATCACGTGAGAAAAGGGCATTAGAAACATAGATGTGAGCACCAATGGAACCATTACAAACTACTTCCAGAGAGGTACCAGAGTAAAGAACAACAACCATCTGGAACTTGACAAAGCCAGCCACTGCAGTACCTCTAGCATATGAAGACGGCATAGCGCTAATTGGTAGAAACAGCAATGATCTCATTAAAGCATTCAGGGAACTTGAAGTAGTCCCTGTCAAAGCTTGTCTCGTGGTAAATGAGGCGAAGACAAAATATATGATTATGCCACGAAACACGCACAATGATGGCAACATCAATACAAACACAACTTTGAGAAAGTTGCTACTTTCAAATATCTAGGGGTGACTAAATGAGCACAAAATAAAATAATGTGGGAGGTGAAAGAAAGGATAACATCAGGCAACCTTTCTTTTTTCAGCCTACAAAAGCTACTAAGACGCAAAAACCTCTATAGTTGAACAAACAAGGCAATTTACACCACTGTCATATGACCAGCTGTACCTTACACAAGTGAGATTACCAGATAAGCTAGTTTTTTTTATTTTGTTGTTTGTATCATGAACTGGAGTTTGGAAGGCCTGAGATAATTGACGCAAATGTGTCAAGTGTTGTCACCTCAACTGTATCTTTTGGAAGTTTGTTCTAGTCCCTGATTGTCTTTGGCAGGCATGAGGAGTTTCTGTACTGTGTTCTTCCCTTTATGAGCTCGAACTGCCTGTCATGGCCTCGTCGCTGTCTATTGGGGAGAGGGGCGAGTTTCTGTTTAATGCTGGAGCAGTGGACCAGTCCATTATTGATTTTGTACATCATGGAGAGCCTGGATAGTCGTCGTCCTTCCTCCAATGTTGACCAGCCTAGTGTTTCCATAATGCAGCCAACACTAGAGGTATTCCTGTAGCGGTTCAGGACAAAGCGTGCTGCCCGTCGTTGGACCGCCTCCAACTTGTCGATGCTTTTCTGGGTGAATGGGTCCCAGACTGAAGATGGGTAATCTAAAAGCGGCCGGACAAAGGCTTTATATGCTCTTTCTTTCACACTGGAATGGCCGATCTTCAGATTTCGCCTTAAGAACCCTATGGTCTTGTTTGCCTGGTTGCACTTATTGTTAATATGATCGTCCCCAGTGCACCTTTCTTTGAATGGTAACACCTAGGTATCCTTACGCAGGAAACTGGTTCAAGTATATGGCCATGCATTTTTTAATGGTGGTGTACCATTTCTAGAGATTGACAACGTCTGGTACTTGGCAGGATGAAATTCTATGTTCCAGCTCATCTCCCACTTAGTTAACCGATTGAGATGCTTTTGTAGCTGGTCTATGTCAGAACTGCTTGAGGTCGTCCTATACACTGCCGTGTCATCTGCGAACAGTCATACTTGCTCAGTTTCTCGGGTAGGTCATTGATCTATGCTAGGAACAAACAGAGGCCTAGCACCGAGCCCTGGGGGTTGGGGGGGGGGATGTGACTTAACACCGACAAAAGACGAGCTTGTACCGTTCACCACCACTGCCATCAACATTATGTCCCCTTGGGCTGTCCAGCGGCGTGGAGAGAGGCGATTGTTGTGTAGGGAACCAGTTTATAATACTAAAAAGAATAATCTTTGCCTTTTGGGTTTCGTCCTGCGAACTCTACACCATCGTCACAAAGGATGCCAACAACAACAACAAAAAATTCTAGAACCCAGAAATTTGTTGATACATTCAAAATGCAGGAATACATTTTAGCGTTTTTAACTCAAACTTTGAATTCAAAGTGGGGGGGGGGGGGGG
>CAXITT010000013.1:695917-710871 GCA_964033795.1 Lymnaea stagnalis | reverse complement strand
ATAAGTGGAAGGGGGGGGGGGCATCGAAAAGTCAAGCGACGTCTCTGCTGGACCTGCTTGTGTTATACATAAAAAAAATACTTTAATAATTAGTAATGTGGCTTTGGATTTTTATTTACTATATTTTTGGGTAAACTTCTTAAATAAGACATGAATTTTTAACAATTTAAAAAACAAACAAATTCCTTCCAAAAATGGTTTCCCATCCCAAAAAGCACGATTACCATCATTTCACATGGTGAACGCAATGCCAGTATCATTTTAAACGCCAAACGCACTGCAAGCATAACTTGACAAGGTGAACAGTAGTGAATACACGGCTAGCATCCCTTTACACGATGAACGCAGTGCTAGCACTATTTTAAACGCCAAACGCACTGCTAGCAGCATTTTACACGCTGAATGCAGTGTTAGCATCGTTTTAAATGTAGTACACAAATGCACACAAAAAAATTCTTGTAATAATTACTAAATATTATCAAGTTTTATCAGAGCCAAAGAGGAAAAAAAAAGTTTGGTAGAAAGGCCTCTACATTTGTTTGGGTTTTCATTACTGGGCGTTTTTATGAACGGCATAATTTTTTATTCAGACGACATGGGATGTTTACCAATGATATCATATATTTATGAATCTGTTATTTTATCTGAAGGAAATAGTTTAAAAATAAAGTATAGGGTTCCCAAAATTCAGCTTATTGTACTGGTTATTTGATTATTTCAAAATATTATAAAGCTCTGCGCATAAATGACAAACTGCCCCTTCAATATACCGCCAAGCATCAACGTTGTTTTAACTGTCTTCTGGATTCTTATAACAATATTATATTTTAAAAAAAAACAAAGTGCGTGCCAATAGGTAGATTGTTTATTATTGTGATATTGAAAAAAGGAAATCAATTGGGAATCTAAAAAATATAGGCTGAAAAAAAAATCCCTTTTTAAAATACTCACTGTTACAAAAGTAGCACACACACACACACACACACACAAAAACACAGAAAAAAACAACAACACACAAACGCTTTCGCTATAATAATTGATGAATCGTGCACTATTTGTATGCTCGTGTTGAATTCGTAATTTTTTTTTTTATACAAATGTATCAGTTTTTTTAACGTTTTCATTTTTTCCTAGCTTAACGTACATGGAGTCAAGTACATTGTAATGGTGCTAATAATAAATATATTTTTTTTAAAGAATAAGACCATAATACAATGTATAATTCACACCATTTCTGTACTTTAAAAGTCATGTTTTTATTATGAAATATAATTTGAAAACATGAAAAATTGCTCATGTTTGATACTTAGCGAGAACTGTATTAAAATTATAGACCTTAAAATTGAAGCAAATATAGTTTTTTACACTGTTATTAAAAGTCTTGTGAATTTTCAAAAAATAATGTAATAAAAAAATTCCGATAAATGCGCAGAACAGGAAGTAATACTTTGGCTCATTATCTGAAGCCAGTGGCGTAGCGAGGGGTGGGGGGGGGGGGGGTGCGGACCGCCCCGGGTGACACCATTTTAGGGGTGNCTCCGTCTGACCGAGATTCATAAAAGAAAAACCGACCAAACGTACATTTTTCACAAATCTAAGCAATCCCAATGCGTGCTTAATTAAAAGTTCAAGGTTGCTTCGTCAGAAATGAGATGACCCTATGTTTAGGTCAGAAAACACATTCATTATTCCACGCCGATTGAAGTGTTCGGTAACTTCCGTAAGTGACAAGAGGCTATATTTATCTAAATTCTTAGAAATAGGGCTTTCCATTTGATACCAAATACGGGGCGGTCGGGCGATTCTAAGCATAAGAATCGGTAAAAAATAAAAACATTAAACATGAATTTTTACCCATTTTTAGGGTTCAAAATTTGTTATTTTACACAATTTTCAACTTTTTAATGATTCATACTTATTTAAATTTAAATAACGATTTTTTTTCCAAAAGACAAATATAATAGTATACATCAAAACCCAGAAATACTCAAAAATTAATATTTTCCATGATTCGTCACTGGTATTGCGGTAGTTTTTGGTTTATTCACTGGTCATTTAGAAATTGTATTGTTTTTGCTGCAGATTGTTTGCTGTTAATGTTACAGAAACTACATCCAAATGTGTTACTGGCTTTGATAAGTGGTGGAAACTGAGCCCAAAATTACAAAATCATGAGGCATCGGAAGAGCACCTATGTTACCTTGAAAAGTGGAAGGCATTGGGAGCAGGACTTAGGACACACAAAACAATTGATCCCGAAAGTATTGCATTGATGGACATGAAGAACAAAAAGTGAATGCATATCCTGCACAGGTTACTGGATATCGCATTGTTTCTTGCAAAGTAAAGTCTGGCATTACGTGGCCACAACGAAGCTAAATCGTCAGTGAAACTTCCTTGAAATGGTTGAGATGCTATCTAAATATGACCCAGAGCTAAAAGAGCACCAAATGAGAATAAAGAGGACTACATCTACAGAAAAGCATCCGCATCTTACCTTTCACCAAAAACCAAAATGAATTTATTAAGGTCCTTCCAAATCATGTGAAGGAGACTCATCATGGATATAGACTAAAGGTTGTGAGGTACTTTGGAATTATGTTAGAAAGTACACACTGACCACATGTCTGAAGTGATCAGATAAGTGAAAATCCACAATGGGGAAAGTTGAAGTGAGAGAAGTGTTTCTTGTATTTTTCCCGGTAAGAGAGAAAAAACTGATGACCTCAGGTCTGAAATTCTTACAAATCTAAAACGTGATGGAACAGACATAATGGTGTTCAGAACTATAGGTTACGGTAACGCTGCCCCAATGTCAAGAATCCATGGAGGTGTTGGGCCCATTCTGAAATTAAATAATAAGAAAGCAATTTTTAATGGATGTGTGGGCCATTCACTTAACTGGCTTGGTCAACAGTCTTTTGCAGAAAATGCTTTACCTCATGTATTACATTTTTAGTACTCTTCAAAGAATATTTTTCTTCTTTGCTGCATCCACTCATCGATGGAATGTTCTAATTGAACACACTGAAATGCCATTGAAAAGACTGTCAATAACGCGTTGGAGTGCTCATCGTGCTGCTGTTAAAACAGAGAAAGGTTAGTTTGATGAATGTGTGGCGGTGATTGAAGCTCTGTATAATCCTCTTGAAATTTTTTAATACTAGAGGTACTGCACAAGGTCTTTTACATGCTGTCTGTGATTTCAGGTTTATCTGCTACATTTACCTTCGGGCTGATCTACTTGAGGAAGTTAATCTTACACAGCAGTATCAGCAGGCTTAAGGCTTTACTCTTGACAAAGTGGGGACAAACCTAGAGGCCTCAAGATTGTTTCTGCATGAGAAGCGCCGCCAATCAGTGTGGAACATGCTATTGAAAAGCCACTTTTAAAATCAAACCAATAAGGAATTTTGGTAGAGAGAAAATTAATGTTGAAGAAGAGAATGGCAGTAGAGCAATTAATGGGTGCTGGAATCTTTCTGCGAGAGAAAACAGTAGGGAGATGCTGGAGTGTTTTGATCGCTTTCATTTTGAACTCCATATCAGATCATCAGCGATCGAAGAAGTAGCAGATATGCTTAGGGCTGTTCAACCCAAGAGTCTGGTATCAGCAAGTGAAGAAGAGTTATTTGTGTCCGTTTCAAAATTAACTTCTTTCTATGATGATTTATCAGAAGATGAACTTTTAAAAGACATACCAAGGCTTAGAAGACATCTAAAGGCAGCTGCTATTGAATTTCACAAAGTCATGGACTGGTCAGTATTTGATGTTCTTAAATTCATAGCTGAATGGGAATCCTAGAACTTCCTCCAATACCCTGGCTAAGCCTTTAATTCTTTTCTTACGATATGTGTGTGTAAGGCCTCAGGTGAGCGGAGCTTTTTAAAACTAAGGTTTATTAAAAAATATTAATGATCCACCGTAGGACAGACTAGGCTTTCTGATGTGGCTCTGCTATCAATTGGAAGTGATACAATGGAATGACATTGCTTTTGATCAAGTGATTGTCAGGTTTGCATTTTAAATAAAATAAATGTCATGAAAAACCTACTCTAACTTAACGTTGTTACAGTTCTTAACTACATCGACCTCCGACCTTCGATTTATATATGTTTTTGTTCTTGTCACTGTTATACTGTGGACTTAATTCAACAAAAAGGAATCCATCATGGATTTTGTGTGTGTGTGTGGGGGGGGGGGTGACACCATGAGTTTACCGCACCGGGTGACACCAACCCTAGCTACGCCACTGTCTCAAGCCACAACGTTTCGAAATATTGCGATATTTATAATCGAAAAATGTAAGCTTCTAACAAGTTTACCCTAATTATCAATTGTATCGAGCGTAGCAATATTACATATATTCCACTAATTGTAATCGGGTAATGACATCAGTTAATATTATTTTTAGGATTGTTTAAAAAATTACAATTTTGGTCGTTTCTTTTATCAAATATATTTACGATTTATTATACAAATTTTCAGAGGGGGGGCACTTTACTTTCACCGGAGGTCACTGCCCCCCTCCCCGGAGATATGCCTGAAAGAAACCCTGCGTGCAGTGATTTTTACAGAAATTTTCCCCCGGGGGGGGGAGGGGCTCTTCAGAGTTTTCGGGGGGGGGGGGGGGGCGGTTTCATCATTTCTGGTTGTTTTATNGGGGCACTTGGCTTTCGCGGGGGGGGGGAGGGCAAACCCCCCCCCCCCCCCGAGATATAGCTGAAAGAAACCCTGCCTGCGTGTCACAAGCAGATGCAGCCCTTATTGTGCTGTAGTTAATAATTGGGCGGTACAGAAGGGATGATATCTAAATTGATATGTCATAAAGTCTAAATATATCAAACAACATAGACAACTAATTCAACATAGAAATATAATTACTTATTTTACCGAAAATAAATTACATTTTTTACGATCGAACTGGCTGGGGAACAATCAACAGAACGTTGAATACAGAAACCAATATAATTGGATGCTGTTGATTGTTTTGTTTGTGCATTTCTTTACATTGTGAGCAATTGATCTTGAAAACAAAACGAGAATAGAACTGGAACTTTCTGTTAAATTTGTGAAACCTTAGGCGAGCGTGGTCACTTTGTCTTCTTGACTCATGCCTGAAACTCCACACCTTAAACGCTTGAAACACGATCTCTATTTTAGTAGTGGACTGTAGTATTTCAAGACCCGGGACACGCAACTGTAAGTAAAAATTCAAGATGCAACTTTTATTATAATAGAGATGCTGTCGAGGCGGATCAAATAATCCTTGCCCTGGCAGCCTACCTGGACCTCTTTCGGTGGCCCAAGTCCACCCATGCTCATGATCAGAGGGGGGTGGTGGCTAGATTCGGTGACACCAGGGCAGAAATGATCATTTTGAATTGCACGTTCTTGGTACCGACTATTAAATGTTATTCTCTGCTCAAGATCATTCTTGGACTGGTCTCTTCCCCAATTCACCAGGTGACTTCGATAAAATGGCTTCATATCCAAATCGTATACCGCAAATCAAAATTGTAACAAAATACAGGGGGATAATTTGAATGCTGAATGTTTCTTCTTGTCCAGGCCCTGTCATCTGGGATGCCTCTTCCCCTTTTGGGACCAAGCCGTGTGGACACAGCCGATGCAGAGCGCCCCCTTTTGTCACCCAGACTCAACATATTCCCTTCAAAGATGAAGGAGGTTTTTTTCTCTGTACTAGCCGCAATGTTGTCTACGCCATTCTTTGCACCTGTTGCCAGATGGCGAATTTTGGTGAGACTGGACGCCGCCTCTCTGACCGACATAGCGATAACCCCCTTAATGTTGCGCAAGATAAGAAGTGTCCCATCGCAAAATAATTCAAAAGAAGCGACCACTGGGGCTCTGGGGATTTTGCTATCACCACCATTGTGTCTTGTACAAACACATGAAACCAGATGAACTTGGGAAACAAAAAGATTCAGATTTATGGAACTTGACACCACATGGCGTGAATTTCATGCTCTCGTTAACTTATAAAAATTTTCTCCACCCCTCCTCATTACGATCAATCGCTTTGGTCTTACCTTTCCTCTCTCCCGTCACATTTTGCCTGCATTCACTCTCTCACCTACTTATATTCGGTAAAATTCCTCTTGCTGTCCTCTCGAATCCTACATTGCAACTTTGTGTTTATTTTTAGTTTTTATTGTTTTTGCTGTTGTTTGTTCGCTGAAGAATCCAGCACTTCGTTGTTTTGTTGCGTCATTTTTTCATGTTTACCCAAACTTTTCATTTTAGGCTTGAATGTATCAAACTTACAAAATGTATAAAGACGTTAAAATGGAGTTGATTATCTGAAAATTCAACTTATTCCTTTGTAATGTAATATCTGTTACAGCCATGTTACAAAACGTACATACCTTCAGTAGAACTAGCAGGTAGGTGTAGCGCAATATGCCTTCAATAGAACTAGCAGGTAGATCTAGTGCAATATGCCTTTAATAACACTAGCAGGTATGTGTAACGCACTATGCCTTCAATAGCGCTAGCAGGTAGATGTAGCCCAATATGCCTTCAATAGCACTCTCAGGTAATGTAGCCCAATATGCCTTGAATAGCACTATCAGGTAGATGTAGTGCAATATGCCTTCAATAGCACTAGCAGGTATGTGTAGCCCAATATGCCTTCAATAGCCCAATATGCCTTCAATAGCACTATCAGGTAGGTGTAGCCCAATATGCCTTCAATAGCCCAATATGCCTTCAATAGCCCAATATGCCTTCAATAGCACTATCAGGTAGGTGTAGCCCAATATGCCTTCAATAGCCCAATATGCCTTCAATAGCACTATCAGGTAGGTGTAGCCCAATATGCCTTCAATAGCCCAATATGCCTTCAATAGCACTAGCAGGTAGGTGTAGCCCAATATACCTTCAATAGCCCAATATGCCTTCAATAGCACTAGCAGGTAGATGTAGCGCAACATGACTTCCATTATATTAGAAGATGTCTTGAATCCTTTTTTACAACTAGGCCATACGAGTCAGGACCAGTGAAAGTGAATAATTGGTGTGCGTGTCCGCGGAGAATTTGATATCATGCCTGGGACAATGGTATTGTTTGCGTTTCTATTTTAAAGTAGAGAAAGGTTCGCTGGTGTATCGACTAGAGACCGGGGGCCGATACTTGTTTCCTAGTAAGTATCGATTCTTATCTATATCATAACTTTCCTAGCGGATAGACAAAGCTTTACCTTGACAGTATAAAATTGTGTGTAACGTGTATGAGGGAAAGATATTCAATCAGGGATCCTAGATCAATTGTCAAGTATAGCGTCCTCATTGGTCAAGTATAGCGTCCTCATTCGTCAAGTATAGCGTCCTCATTTTTCAATAGCACTCTTGTTTTGAAACGTTTTGACATGTTTGGAAACGTCCTTGTTTTTTGTCCTGTTACCTTATTTCAAGCTTCCACATACCTCGTTTCACTATTTCATTCATTTACATAGCTTGAAAGCAGTCCCTTCATTTATTTCATTTTTCAAGTGTAGCGTACAAAATTGTCAAGCATACCGCCCTCATTTGTCAAGTATAGCTTCCTCATTGGTCACGTGAAAAAAAAATTTGGTCGAATCTTTTTTTCAGTTTTGACGTTAACATTTTGCTACAAATTTCTTTTTGAACGCATTATTTTGTTTTATTATATAGAATAGTGCGTTCAATAAGAAATTTGACGAAAATTTTAACGTGTGAACTGAAGAAAAAAAGATTCGACCAAATTTCTGTTCGATCAAATTACCGTCGATCAATTTACCGTCGACGAAATTTCTTTCGATCAAATTTCCGGTAACCGAGAATTCTATATAAAATAAGTTCATGGTGCTCATGTTCCTTTGTTCTTTTTTTTTTCCTCATGTTTAAAGTTCAACCACGAGTTTAAACCACACTCCTCAACAAACAATGTCAGGTGTGCAAAACAAAACAAGACAATGTAAAGAAATACCTTCCACCAGGCAATGATAGCTTTTATGTAAACGACATGTTTGGAAACCAGTCAATCAATATGTTAAAAAGGTCAATTAAGTTTGGTCTCATTCCAAAAGCAGAGATGAAATGTGTGTGTCTTTAAATGGCATCAAATGTGTGTGCCGTTGGGTGGTATCAAATGTGTGTGTCTTTAGTTGGTATCAAATGTGTGTGTCTTTAGGTGGTATCAAATGTGTGTGTCTTTAGTTGGTATCAAATGTGTGTGTCTTTAGGTGGTATCAAATGTGTGTGTCTTTAGGTGGTATCAAATGTGGGTGTATTTAGGTGGTATCAAATGTGTGTGTCTTTAGTTGGTATCAAATGTGTGTGTCTTTAGTTGGTATCAAATGTGTGTGTCTTTAGGTGGTATCAAATGTGGGTGTATGTAGGTGGTATCAATTGAGTGTGTCTTTAGTTGGTATCAAATGTGTGTCTCTTTAGGTGGTATCAAATGTGTGCGTCTTTAGGTGGAATCAAATATGTGTCTTTGTTTGGTATCAAATGTATGTGTCTTTAGTTGGTATCAAATGTGTGTGTCTTTAGGTGGTATCAAATGTGGGTGTCTTTAGGTGGTATCAAATGTGGGTGTATTTAGGTGGTATCAATTGAGTGTGTCTTTAGTTGGTATCAAATGTGTGTCTCTTTAGGTGGTATCAAATGTGTGCGTCTTTAGGTGGAATCAAATATGTGTCTTTGTTTGGTATCAAATGTGTGTATCTTTAGGTGGTATCAAATGTGTGTGTCTTTAGGTGGTATCAAATGTGTGTGTCTTTAGGTGGTATCAAATGTGGGTGTCTTTAGGTGGTATCAAATGTGTGTGTCTTTAGTTGGTATCAAATGTGTGTGTCTTTAGGTGGTATCAAATGTGGGTGTCTTTAGGTGGTATCAAATGTGGGTGTATTTAGGTGGTATCAATTCTGGGTGTCTTTAGTTGGTATCAAATGTGTGTCTCTTTAGGTGGTATCAAATCTGGGTGTCTTTAGGTGGTATCAAATGTGGGTGTATTTAGGTGGTATCAAATGTGGGTGTATTTAGGTGGTATCAAATGAGCGTGTCTTTAGTTGGTATCAAATGTGTGTGTCTTTAGGTGGTATCAAATGTGTGTGTCTTTAGTTGGTATCAAATGTGTGTGTCTTTAGGTGGTATCAAATGTGTGTGTCTTTAGTTGGTATCAAATGTGGGTGTCTTTAGGTGGTATCAAATGTGGGTGTATTTAGGTGGTATCAATTGTGGGTGTCTTTAGGTGGTATCAAATGTGTGTGTCTTTAGGTGGTATCAAATGTGGGTGTCTTTAGGTGGTATCAAATGTGGGTGTATTTAGGTGGTATCAAATGTGGGTGTATTTAGTTGGTATCAAATGTGGGTCTCTTTAGGTGGTATCAAATGTGTGTGTCTTTAGTTGGTATCAAATGTGTGTGTCTTTAGGTGGTATCAAATGTGGGTGTCTTTGGGTGCTATCAAATGTGTGTGTCTTTAGGTGGTATCAAATGTGTGTGTCTTTAGGTGATATCAAATGTGTGTGTCTTTAGGTGGTATCAAATGTGTGTGTCTTTAGGTGGTATCAAATGTGTGTGTCTTTAGTTGGTATCAAATGTGTGTGTCTTTAGGTGGTATCAAATGTGGGTGTCTTTAGGTGGTATCAAATGTGGGTGTATTTAGGTGGTATCAAATGTGTGTCTCTTTAGGTGGAATCAAATATGTGTCTTTGTTTGGTATCAAATGTGGGTGTCTTTAGTTGATATTAATTATATGTTCGTGTGTCTTTAGTTGATTAGTGATTCCGTCAAAGAGAAAACTAATTATTTTGTAATGAAATCACACAGCGGAATACTGGAGACCAAATATTTTCAAGACATATGGCAAAAATTGAGTATTGCTTTAATCTAAGTACGGACAGCGTTGCCGGAAGTCATGAATAATTAACGAGAAAGTTTGAACAATAAAAACACGGCTCCACATCATTCATTAGAAAAAAATTCTTGGGTTAAAAAGAAAAAAAAACAACAAAACAATTCCAGCGAACAATCAGCAAGTGATATGCTACAAATTAAAAAATTGTGTTTGACCATCTGAATGAACTCAAAAAGAAAATGCACGCTCTGAGCTGAGAGCATCAAGCATTGATGCAACAAGAAGTTGACAAATACTTTCATAAATTTATTTTGAGCAAATACCCTTCAATGGGTTAGCACTCATTGATGTTAATACTTTGCGTTTTTTTTTTTAATGCGTTTTGTCAAGTAACTTGTCAAGTAGATTGTCAAGTAGATTGTCAAATAGATTGTCAAGTAGATTGTCAAGTAGATTGTCAAGTAAATTGTCAAGTAGATTGGACGCTGGGTAGTTCGTTGTTTGGTGGGCTATTTCTAGTTCTTCCATAAAAGACTTTCCCTTCAAGCGTAAGAGAGAATTTGTCCTAAGTGAATGATACGCTGCGGAAATTAAAGTTCCCCACAAGTCCATTTTTTTTCTTCTTCCGGATTTAAGTCAACGAATGGCGATCTCGAACTTTCCACGAGACCATTGCTATCAATTGCTGTCCATTTGTGTAATGCTTATAATGCTCAACACTATTTTATATACACAATAGTCCGGCTCGTGTCTTGATAAAAAATTATAAGCCATTATATACGGTTGTGCCTGAAAGAATGCTATTGAAATTTGAGTTGCTTTGTTAACTTTTAAGCGAGATACAAAACAGCTTTGTGAAGCCAAACAGCTTTGTGAAGCCAAACAGCTTTGTGAAGCCAAACAGCTTTGTGAAATCAAACAGCTTTGGGAAGCCATCGAGCTTTGGCAAGCCAAGCAGCTTTGTGAAGCCAAACAGCTTTGTGAAGCCAAACATCTTTGTGAAGCCAAACAGCTTTGTGAAGCCAAACAGGTTTGGTCTCTCAGACATTTAAAAGAAATATTTCTTATTTAAAATTTGCTTCTGGTGTGTCCAGCTTCCTTTTCACAACCGGCTGTTCCCCTACTCAACCCGTTTTATATTAATAGTACTGTCACGCAGCGGGCATCGTGGCTGAGATCAGGTCAAAGGTGTGCAGTTTTATTTAGCAAATGAGGGGCTATTTGCCAGCGATAGATATCTAATGAGAGGGTAATTTACCAGTTCTTCTTCTTCTATATTTTGAGGGCCCACGATCAATGAATTGATAATTCTGGCTCCAATGTTTCAGACAGTTATAGTTAGTGAGTTAGGGGCTGTGAGCTAGTTATAGTTAGTGAATGAGCGGCCGAGAGCTAGTTATAGTTAGGGAAAATGGTTGGGCTGTGAGCCAGGAATAGGTAGCTAGTGAGGGACTGTGAGCCAGTAATAGGTAGCTATTGAGGGGCTGTGAGCCACGAAGGGTAGCTAGTGAGGGGCTCCTTTTATTTGTTAGTTACCATTTGTATTTTTATGACAGAGATACTGCCTCTCTCTCTCTCCCCTCTCTCTTTATTCCCCTCTCAGTCTCTCTTTCAATTTTTCTATCTCTTTATTATCTCTGCATATCTTTTACATCGCCTTTCTATAGCTTTCCTTCCTTGCCTAATGCCTAACCTATTAAAGCCGACGTGTACCAGAAAGGTTGTTTTTTTCTCACGAATATCCTATTGTGTGCCTATGTCTGAGAGGCAGTGCGGATGTTTGAAGGTAGGTGAAAGGTTTTAACATGGACTTGTGTTGTCCTAGCAGGCCAAGTTATGGTCAAACATGAATCTGTCTAGTATCACATTTTCTGGTCCCGGTCAAAGGTTTCAACATGGACCTGTGTTGTCCTAGCAGGCCAAGTTATGGTCAAACATGAATCTGTCTAGTGTCACATTTTCTGGTCCCGGTCAAAGGTTTCAACATGGACCTGTGTTGTCCTAGCAGGCCAAGTTATGGTCAAACATGAATCTGTCTAGTGTCACATTTTCTGGTCCCGGTCAAAGGTTTCAACATTGACTTGTGTTGTCCTAGCAGGCCAAGTTATGGTCAAACATGAATCTGTCTAGTGTCACATTTTCTGGTCCCGGTTAAAGGTTTCAACATGGACCTGTGTTGTCCTAGCAGGCCAAGTTATGGTCAAACATGAATCTGTCTAGTGTCACATTTTCTTGTCCCGGTCAAAGGTTTCAAAATGGACTTGTGTTGTCATAGCAGGCCAAGTTATGGTCAAACATGAATCTGTCTAGTGTCACATTTTCTGGTCCCGGTCAAATGTTTCAACATTGACTTGTGTTGTCTTAGCAGGCCAAGTTATGGTCAAACATGAATCTGTCTAGTGTCACATTTTCTGGTCCCGATCAAAGGTTTCAACATGGACTTGTGTTGTCCTAGCAGGCCAAGTTATGGTCAAACATGAATCTGTCAGGTGTCACATTTTCTGGTCCCGATCAAAGGTTTCAACATGGACTTGAGTTGTCCTAGCAGGCCAAGTTATGGTCAAACATGAATCTGTCAAGTGTCACATTTTCTGGTCCCAGTCTTATTTAGACCGAGGCCTTACCAAAATATTTAGATATTTTCTGTGCATAAGATTGGTCCACACAAGAAAATAAAAAAAATTATGGAATTTTACAAATCTGTGTGATGTTTGTTTTTTTCTACGTAGGAATCTCTCTGTGTCCAAGAACTGTGAAGGTGAAGGTCGCGCTAATTTTTTTTTATTTGATGCCGTTTCCCTTTGATAAAAAGTTTCATTATTCTAGTAATAAATATAGCACCAGGGTGGGGGAAAACCTGGTTAAAAAAACAAACAAAACATCGGTGGTTATTGGCTGGTAGCTAACGACAGCAAGACGAAACAGAGAATCACAGCATAAAAATGCGACAAACTGCAACTTGCTGCGAGTGGATTGACAGGAAGTGGTGTTTAAGGTCCCTGGTGGGATTTATTTGTTATCGGTTGAACATAAACGCAGTCCTGCCAGGTTAAACTTAAATTCACGTAAACGGTAAGTGAAAATCTCATCTCTTAATGTTATTTAGACAGTTTCAATTAAATCCTAAAATGGAAATGTCAAAACTATTCAAGTGTTATGTGATAAAATACAAGACTGGATTAGGAAATAGTAAATTGTTGATAGAGTAGAATTCGTATATGATTGGGAGAAAAATATTAGTGAAAAATGAAACTTTTCACAGATTAAATAATTTTGTTATGCTGACCATTATAAATCATGGGACATCACCTTGGTGCTGATCATCCTATTAACATAACCCTAAAGTAAGGTTGTGAAAAGTGTGGCCTGCGGGACACATGCGGCCCGCCGAGACACATGCGGCCCGCCGAGACACATGCGACCCGACGAGACACATGCGGCCCGCCGAGACACATGCGGCTCACCGAGACACATGCGACCCGCCTAGACACATGCGGCCCGCCGAGACACATGCGGTCCACCGAGACACATGCGACCTGCCTAGACACATGCGACCCGCCGAGACACATGCGGCCCACCGAGACACATGCAACCCGCCAAGACACATGCAGCCCGCCAAGACACATGCGGCCCTATGCGACCTGCCTAGACACATGCGACCCGCCGAGACACATGCGGCCCACCGAGACACATGCAACCCGCCGAGACACATGCAGCCCGCCGAGACACATGAGGCCCGCGGAGACACATACGGCCCGCCTAGACACATGCGGTCCGCCTAGACACATGTGGCCCGCCGAGACACATGCGACCCGCCGAGACACATGCGGCCCCCCGAGACACATGAGGCCCACCGAGACACATACGGCCCGCCTAGACACATGCGGTCCGCCGAAACACATGCGGCCTGCCGAGACATTCTGTCAACTGGATTAATTCAATTATTAAATATACAAATTTTCAAAAAAAATTTTTTTAGAAACAATGAAAATTAATAATTGCAGTGCAAAATTGTCAACTTGTAAAAATAATAATGACAGTAACATATTATGACAGAATGACGGGGGGGGGGGGTAAATTTTCAAAAAAGAGACTGACGTACTTTAAGGATGGCCCTTAATATCATAAATAGCTTTTTTTCAATGTATTGCGGTCGTGGAGGCCTCTTGCTTCTATGGGGGGGGGGGGGTAAATTTTCAAAAAAGAGACTGACGTACTTTAAGGATGGCCCTTAATATCATAAATAGCTTTTTCTCAATGTATTGCGGTCGTGGAGGCATCTTGCTTCTACATCAATGTGTTCGCAACGTCAAACAGCTTGAGAACATGTGTATTAGAACTACTGAGCTTAGTAATTCGGTGCTTTTAAGTAGATTTTTACGGGTCACTGCCAACGGCGAAGGAAGGTGGCAGTTTTTTTTTTCTCTATTTTGGGATGGGGGGCATTTTTGGCCATGTGTATCGAAAAGAAAGGAGTTAAAAGATGCAGGGCATATTTTTGTTCACCATTCATTGCTATTTAATTACTACACGTTATTATGAGATACTGAACTTCTGAAAACAAATGGTTAACTTCCGAGGCGTAGCTAGAGTGTCTGGCGCCCGAGGACAAGGTTCATTTTAAAGAGGCTCTCCTTCTTTTTTTGTCAAGTCTCAAGCCCATTATTTTCATCAACAAAATAATAATATCAAGGCACACTTTGGCGCCCCTAACTAGTCTGGCTCCCGGGGACAAAAGTCTCCCTGGCCCCCTTAGCTACGCCTCTGGTTCACTTCTATACTGTGTACTTAGCCTTTTATTCTGACTCGGTTAAATAGTATTATTGAGAGGAAGAAGGGGCGAGGTAGGAGAAAACGAGTCGTCCGATATGAAGAGAAAAGTTGATAGACGAAGAAAGGGTGGGCATACAGAGATGTTTTCTTTAGACGAAATGGGGTGACATGAAACGAAGCTCAGTGCAGGCCTTGTCACGGCCGGAATAATATAGGGTGACACTAAAACAACAAAAAAGCCTGCGTTAGGCTTGATGGGTGCACACACAAAATTAAGTAAAATATATTAAGAGTTGTTTTGTTTGTTTTTTTTTTTTTTTTGGGGGGGGGGGGG
>CAXITT010000013.1:666263-688810 GCA_964033795.1 Lymnaea stagnalis | reverse complement strand
CCCCCCCCCCCCCCCAAAGGTGTTGTGACCCACATTTTGAGAACCGCTCATTTAAAGGAATGGATTGCACTGGGTGACACTTAGGAATACTATCATTTTATTAAATACACCCCTGATATACGTGCAGTTAAACTAGTTGCGTTTTGGTTTTTTAGTTTATTTAATAGCTGTTTGCAGGGTCGGATCAAGGTGCCTGCTATAAAAATGTGCTTCCATTTTAAAATGTCACTAACGAATAAAAAGCATTCTGTTCCCACCTGTTTAAGGATTGAAGTCGGCGCCTATTCTTCGGGGGAACATGGCGGCACTCACGTAGACGCCCCACGTCACTTTTTTCCGAACGGCCTCGATCTTAAGGATCTTCCCCTGGAAAGAACTATAGCAGATGGTGTTGTGATTGACGTGAAAGCAGAATCTGCGAGAAATAGTGACTATGCGCTGACCGTGGAGAAAGTAAGTGATAAGTTACTAGTAGAAGTACACAAGAAAGTAAGTGATAAATTACTAGCATTAGGTAAGTACACAAGAAAGTAAGTGATACGTTACTAGTAGTAGGTAAGTACACAAGAAAGTAAGTGATAAATTACTAGTATTAGGTAAGTACACAAGAAAGTAAGTGATAAATTACTAGCATTAGTTAAGTACACAAGAAAGTAAGTGATAAATTACTAGCATTAGGTAAGTACACAAGAAAGTAAGTGATAAATTACTAGCATTAGGTAAGTACACAAGAAAGTAAGTGATAAGTTACTTGTAGTAGGTAAGTACACAAAAAAAGTAAGTGATAAGTTACTTGTGGTAGGTAAGTACACAAGAAATTAAGTGATAGGTCACTAGTATGTACATATTGCTTAAGATTTAACACTTCTAAACACTCTCGGAGCCAGTCAAAAGTCCTAATCCAGTATCAAAGACACCCCCTACGAACTTTGCCCTCTGGACTTGATGTAAAGGACAGCGCTTGCTAGTGACGTAATGTAGGGATGGTGCAACCCTGTTTAAATCTTCGGTATGTTTCAGTTTGAGAACCCTCGTGAATAGTCTCCACGGGTTTAGTGTAGCTCTCCATAAAAATAATGTAATAAGTTAAAAAAGATTACCAAGTAGGAAGTTTGAGACTCCCCCCCCCTCCCCACCAAAAAAAAAATTGATGGTAATAATAATAATAATAATAATAATAATAATAATAATAATAATAATAATAATAATAATAATAATAATAATAATAATAATAATAATAATAATAATAATAATAATAATAATAATAATAATAATAGTAATAATAATAATATCAATCATTTTAAAATCAGTAATAAAATACGTCCCTAGAGAACTTGAAAATTTGAATGCGGCTCCGGATAATGATGTCATGTTGGTTGTAACATGTTTTAACTGTTACTTAATTAATAATTGTTACAAATAATGTGAAGCACGTCTACCACCTGCAACACGTAGGCGCAGATTGGTTACACCAGTGCTGTAACTGAACTCTTGGATGGCCACTTAACTCAACAACTGATCACGTCCCCTTTATTGACGAAACATTAGTTAAATGTAAATGTGTCATGTCGTTCTAGATTTAGCGTGTACAAAAAATCCACCAGTTGTAAATACAATGTATCAGTTGTAAATACATTGTATCAGTTGTAAATACAAAGTACCAGTTGTAAATACAATGTACCATGCGCAAAAGCGCCTATTCTATCAGCTGTACATATAATATATCAGGTGTACATAAACAATGCACCATGTGTACATACAATGTATCAGTTGTACATCCAACTCATCTTTCTATTGACAGCTGCAAGAATGGGAGCTTTCCAATGGCCGAATACCCCCCAAGGCCGCAGTTGTGGTCAACAATGGATGGACTGTACGATGGCCGGACCCATCGGCTTTCTTAGGGTCAAATGACCTCAGCAACTACACGTCAGTATGCAGTGTACCGCATGTTGTAAAGACGATGTGTACAGTGTACCACATGTTGTAAAGACGATGTGTATAGTGTACCAAATGTTGTAAAGACGATGTGTATAGTGTACCAAATGGTGTAAAGACGATGTGTACAGTGTACCAAATGTTGTAAAGACGATGTGTATAGTGTACCAAATGTTTTTGTTTTTTTGGGGGGCGGGGGGGGGGGGGGTTTGGGGGGTGGGTGGGGGGGGAAGGGAAGAGGGGGGATTTTTTAGAATTAAAGACGATGTGTACAGTGTACCAAATGTTGTAAAGACGATGTGTATAGTGTACCAAATGTTTTTGTTTTTTTGGGGGGCGGGGGGGGGGGGCTTTGGGGGATGGGTCGAGGGGTAAGAGAATATGTGGGATTTTTTAGAATTTAATCTAATCATTTTATGTTAGTAAAATGTATGTCATCTTTTGTGTCCATCCTCTTGATGATCTCTCGGATATTACATTTCAGCCAAGAGTTATTATTTTTATTTAATTGTGTTTTTACAGTTGTTAGCTCCATGATGAAGGCTTCTTGCCGACACATTCGTTGTTTTGTTGCGTTCCTTTTTTTTCAGGTTTTCCCATATTTTGTTTCACATTTTTACTAACCTGACAGCAGACTGTCCCCCTTGTTACCATCTCCTGTTAATGTATTGATTCGCTGAAAATTGATTTTAAATTCTTCCTTCTAAATTCGATTTGTCATGACACTGTCACCACAATGTCATCACGCTGTCGTCATTCTGTCATCGCACTGTCATCACACTGTCATTACGCTGTCATCCGACTGTCATCACACTGTCATCACAATGTCATCCCACTGTCATCACATTGTCACCACAATGTCATCACGCGGTCGTCACTCTGTCATCCCACTGTCATCACACTGTCATTACGCTGTCATCCGACTGTCATCACAATGTCATCCCAATGTCATCACACTGTCACCACAATGTCATCACGCGGTCGTCACTCTGTCATCGCACTGTCATCACACTGTCATTACGCTGTCATCCGACTGTCATCACACTGTCATCACAATGTCATCCCACTGCCATCACACTGTCTTCTCCTGTGAAAATTGAGAAAGTGTTTTGGGGAAGGCCTTTAGGATAGGCGTGCTGAACTATTCAACGTGAGCAGAAAGAAAGGGAAGGGAGCTAACTTCCAGAACCGACAAATTTTTCTGTGATGTCAACTTCCAGGGAATCACTCACATCACTATTAAAATGGTGTAACGCCGGGTCGCACTGTGAATGTTGGCCCCCTGCTGGGTCGCACTGTGAATGTTGGCCCCCTGCTGGGTCGCACTGTGAATGTTGGCCCCCTGCCGGGTCGCACTGTGAATGTTGGCCCCCTGCCGGGTCGCACTGTGAATGTTGGCCCCCTGCCGGGTCGCACTGTGAATGTTGGCCCCCTGCCGGGTCGCACTGTGAATGTTGGCCCCCAACTTCTAGATGTGTAGAGTGTCAGTCTTCGTTTCTATTTTGTCTGTAGAGTTATGGAGACCCTTGGCGCGCGCCTGGGCCTAAACCTAATCGCCCCCCCCCCTTTTTTCTCTCTGCTTACACCGCTATCAAAACTCAAAACAAAATTGTCGTCCTTGAAATTGCTGCAGGTTATTGACTTGTCTCCCTGTAATCCACCTCAACACCACTTGACTCCACATCAAGTTCCCCCCCCATGTAGCCCTCGCCACCCCCACCCCGCTTTGTTCTTTTGTGTTTATCTTGACAGCGATTGGCCCTTCTCATTTTCAACTACCATCTAAACCGGAACTCTCGACCCGTCTCACCACAGTCATTAAGAGTTAGACTTCCTTTGATTGTTGGTCTTGTCTAGCGGCGAGACTTGTGACTAGAGACAAAGTGATCCAGTCTCCGATATCACCACATCATGTCCACAGGATAGTTAATTATATGAAGGAAACTCAATGCAATCCAAAGAACTATTGTTCTTTTAATATTAAACAGGGTGTTTGAAAGAAAACCTATGACACGCATACGACACACGCACGACACACATTCCATCAAATGCAGCCAGGCTCTGTCTTCAGAGGGTTCCACCATCGGCATTTTGCAAATAAAATATGTATGTTGATATATTAGGGGGTGGGAGGAGGCGCTTAAAGCTGTTCCCCGGGTACAATTGCCCCCCCCCCTCGACCCTGTATATAGTTAGTTATAAGATAGGCATGGGGGCGTGGTGCTCATTTCGTTTCACACACAGTTGTTTTGCAAGCCTGCTATACTAATTCAACACTTACAGATGCTATGGGATGTTCATTCGCCTGTTATACTAATTCAACACTTACAGATGCTATGGGATGTTCATTCGCCTGTTATACTAATTCAACACTTACAGATGCTATGGGATGTTCATTCGCCTGTTATACTAATTCAACACTTACAGATGCTATGGGATGTTCATTCGCCTGTTATACTAATTCAACGCTTAAAGATGAACCCAGATGTTCATTCGCCTGTTATACTAATTCAACGCTTAAAGATGAACCCAGATGTTCATTCGCCTGTTATACTAATTCAACGCTTAAAGATGAACCCAGATGTTCATTCGCCTGTTATACTAATTCAACGCTTAAAGATGAACCCAGATGTTCATTCGCCTGTTATACTAATTCAACGCTTAAAGATGAACCCAGATGCTCATTCGCCTGTTATACTAATTCAACGCTTAAAGATGAAATCAGATGTTCATTCGCCTGTTATACTAATAATGCTTACAGATGATGTCAGATGTTCATTCGCCTGCTATACTAATAATGCTTACAGATGATATCAGATGTTCACTGGCCTGCTATACTAATTCAACACTTACAGATGATATCAGATGTTCACTGGCCTGTTATACTAACTCAACACTTACAGATGATATCAGATGTTCACTGGCCTGTTATCCTAACTCAACACTTCCACAGATTGTTCCACATTTCCTTTGCCAATCGTTGTTAACAAAGAAACTTACAAATGATTTCCGATTGATTTTTGCTTTTATTCCAGCTACATCTTTTTTATTAAGTTTAATATGTAGTTGTGAAGATGTTGTCACTGTTATATTTATTTATAAGTAAAACCCGAGACGATGTTGTTTAAACAGTGATTAATCTTAATATCAACATCCAAAATATCCACAATATCCACAATAATAAATACGTTTGACAGAAATATGAAAATACTTCGAATAACATCACATACATTTCAATTCCTATTACACTTCCCTTAATATAATCTTCTCTTTTTCTGGAGAATGTAATTAATGAAATCCTGAATCATAACCGTCTCTGTTCACTCTCCACCATCATCTTCATCTTCTTCAATCCAACACTCTGATGGGCCAGTCCTTACAAGACCCAACACTCTGTATATTATCAACAATAAATATCTATATTTAAAATTCGCCAGCAAAGGTCAAACAAGACGGGTCAAACACCAAGCAGGCTATTTATAGATACGCCAGAGCGTGGTTCAATAATTAGTTCAATAGCGCGCAAGATATAATTCCCGATAACTACGCTAAATGATCTATATCTATTTTTAATAGCGTAATTGCGTTTGGTGCGTAATATTTTGTTTTCGGAAATGAAATTGTCTCAATTTAAGTATTGTGTAGAAAATTTTCGGTTTAAAAGTGGTTGGGACATGATTTTATTAATATAGTTCATGGTAGTGAAATAAAAAGTGTGCAGTGACGTATCATGGGGGGAAGGGGTCTAGCAAATATTGGGATTCTTAAATATGCGTTAATTGAGTTTAAGTTTTGTCAAGTAACTTCAGTGTATGAATTGAAGTTCACGCACTGCTGCTGCTAAAGTTTGGCGGGCTATATCACAGTTGTATCCTCAAACCCACCCCGTTTGGACAACTGTGTCTTTCACGAAGTCTTCACTCACCTATGAGCAATTCTGCGACGTATGCTACGCCGCGGGCTGACTAGTTTAGTATATTACTTGTCTGCCATTAGTGATTCAAATATTCATAATGATATCTGTGAGAGATACTCTCTGATCATCGCCCCTAATTCGAAAAATAGTGGAACAGCGTTTGCGACCACAAATGAACATTCAAAGAATTTAACCGAATCTCTGGCATGTCACATAATATCAATACCTATGGGCATTGCCTCTGAATAATCTATTCGACTCCGACAAAAAAAAACATCAGACTCCTCTTTTTTAAATTTGCATATGAGATCTCCCAACTGTTAACCATGTACTCTAATTATCCCCCCAACAGGACATTCCACTTCCCTATCGTCTCCATAGACGCCGCCAGGTGGCTTCTAGAAAAAAGGGACATCAAGATTTTGGGATCGGACGTCCCGGCCCCGGACGGACCGAGGGATAACACGTTCCCGGTTCACCGTCTGCTGCTGGCCCAAAACGTCATCATCTTGGAGAACGTCATGATACCGGACGAACTTCCGGCGAGGGGCTTTCGCGTGCACGCGGCTCCAATGAGAGTGCAAGGGGGAACGGGCGTGCAGACGAGGATCTACGCCATATTGAATGACGTCATCAATGGCGCCGAGGAGATGAGGAGTGTGTCCCTGATCACCTGTGTGCTGCTGGCGGTGTTATCTAAATGTTTGAATTTTATTATTTAATAGTAAACATCGCTATTGGTGTGTGTCTTGTTCATTTATCTGTATGTTCCATTCATTTTTGGTTCCATGTTTACAACATAAGGTACATACGGTTTCGTTGTTTTCACATCAAACGATGTAGAACAGCCTCGTCTCCCTTGTTGGCATGTTCTCTCTGGGGGTAATAAGTGCTATTTTAAACCTCGCGTATGTGCTTAGTGTACCAGCTATGCGTACCAGCTATGTGTGTGAACTACGTGTAACGGCTAAGTTTACCAACTATGCGTACCAGCTGTGTTTACCAGCTATGTTTACCAAGCTATATGTACCCGCTATGTATATCAGCGACATTTACCAGCTACGTGTACAAGCTATGTTTTCCAGCTATGCATATCTATTGCATTTGCCTGCTATGCGTTCCAGCTATGCGTAACAATTATGTGTACCAGCTTTTCATCTGTTTTTTTTTTTTTTTTTTGGTTACCACTTAAACACAAGGCAATACAGAACAACAACGCAAACAATAACATTCTACGTGGACATTTGAACCTTCGGCTTTTTAATAATTGTATTATTTTTTAAAAATTAAAATGTGTTTTTTCAAATACGACTCATTTCAAAAACATTGTTCAACTCCGACTGCAATTTTTCTCCCATCTTCGAATAAAAGTTTTCATCAGGTGTTCAGGGTTTCATCCTTATGTTTAAGTTTTCATCACGTGTTGGTGATAGTATGCCTGACTGACGATTATTGTTTGAGTAGTGAGTGCACTTTGTGAACTGATTGGCCTGTGTTGTTGTCATGGGGTGTGACTGGACTTGGTGAATTGTTTTTATTCATGAATGTTAAAACTTAAAGGTGTGGCAAATTGGAAAGAGTGATCATAAATGTGAGGTATAAATAGAGTGTAGAATTTGGAATAAAGATGAGTTGTTACACCGATCACAGAAGAGTGTGCGTCATTGGCGTCGTTCCTTTCTATTACATGGCGTCAGAATGGAGCGTCTCCACCCGCCACAACAGCTGGATTTAAACGGAAATGTTGCCGGCCATTGGAAAAGATACAAGCAGTCGTTTGACATTTACAAGGCAGCCAGTGGACTGGATACGAAGAGTAAAGAGGTGCAGAGCATGACTTTACTGCATTTGCTAGGCCAGGAGGCAGGTGAACTATTTAATACGTTCCAGTGGACTGGCGAAGAATGTGAAGATTGTGACATAAATACTTCTTTTCACACAGTTGATTGTATTTTGAAGAAGTTTGAGAATCACAATGTACCAAGGAAGAATGTGACAATTGAAAGGTACGTGTTTTTTTTCACGAATCCAAAGTGACAGAGAAACGTTTGGTTGTTTTTTAGCCGACCGCGCACTCAAGGTAAAGTCATATGACTTCTAAAGTCTTAAAGACTGGTTGATAAAGGACAGAATTGTAGGAGGCATAAAGAGTGACAACGTCAGCACTAGACTGACTACTTCGAGAGTCCGACTGACACACATTAAGGCAGAAAACATATGTAGGGCAGCGGAGACAATGGAGTGGCAGCACAAACTAATGAATGAAGAAGGTGGTGATTAGGCAGTGACATCAGATTCAGGGATTTCAAGAGGACCACGCGCAAAGTGCAACTATTGTGGCAAGCAGCATCTACCAAGAAAATGTCCAGCATACGGTCAATTATGTCACAACTGTGGCAAACAGAATCATTTTCCTTCGTATTCAGGTCAAATCCTATTAAAGAAGATAAAGTAAGCTCCAGTGGAGATACGCTCTTCATTGATAATGTTTCCTAGAAAAACACACTTAGCAATGAGTGGCAATCGCTGGTGACTCTTGAGGGCAGGCAAATAGTCTTCACGCTGGACACTGGAGCCCAGGTGAACAGTCTCCCTTATACAGATTGTTTAGTCAACTTAGAAAGAAAAGACTTCAGAAGTCACCTGCAATGCTTACGACATACAGTGGTGAACTATTGTCTTTTGTTGACCACGCATTAGTGGAGGAAAAACTGAAATGTTGGCATTTCAAACTGTAAAAACACAATCCAACCCAATCATGCGACGTCAAGCAACTCAGTCTTATCAAAAGAGTGGATGTTATTGGAGAAGAAACAGTCTTCCTATGCAGATGTTTTCAGTGGTCTTGGTTCAATGGAAGAAGAGTACACATTCAAAATTATTATTAGGCCACTTATTAGGCCAGTGGTAAATACTGCTAGAAAAGTCCCATCGGCATTGCGAGGTGACCTCAAGAAAGAACTTAAGCGCATGGGAAATGAAGGTGTCATTGAGAAAGTCCATCATCCCACGGCATGGGTCAACTCGCTGGTTATTGTTGAAAAAAAATGGTGGTGGTTTATGGATCTTTCTTAATCCTAGAGACCTTAACACTGCCATTCAGCGGGAACATTAGAAATGACCCTTCATTGAAGAAATAGCCAGAAGACTTAGTGGCAGCACGGTTTTCACTGTGTTGGACGGAAACTCAGCTTTTTGACTAATTAGACTTTTAAAAAAATTGTACAGATCTTACAACTTTCAACACACCTTTTGGAAGGAACAAGTTTATGACTCAATTCTTCTGGAGAAGTATTTGCTAAAAGGTTCAATCAGGTTTTTGAAAACATTCCAGGTGTTGAAATGTACATGGACGAAATGCAGACCTCTGGCAGAACATTAAGAGAACACGATGAAAGATTGAAGAAAGTTCTTGATACAGCCAGAGAAAATGGGATAAAATTGAAACCATCCACATGATGTTTGAGAGTCAATGAAATAAAATTTGTAGAACACATAATTACGGATAGTGGAAATAGACCTGTTCACAGTAAGACTGTGGCGATACAGTCTAAGTCATGTCCATCAAATCGCTAAGATTTAGAAAGGTTTTTAGTAATGATTAATTATCTTGGTGTTTTAATATTACAATGATATGATGGTGCGTGCGTGTTTTTGTGTTTTTCTTGGTTGACTATTGATTGCATTGTTAAGAGGAAGATTACATAGTATGTATGACTGACGACTAATATTGTGAGGGAACTTTGTGACCTGATTGGCCTGTGTTTTCATGTGGTATGTCTGGACGTGGTAGGTTGTTTTCATTCATGATTGTTTAAACTTAAAGGCTTGGGAAAAGTGGAATGAGTGATGATGAACTTGCAGTATAAAAAGTTACACCGAACACAGAAGAGTGGGCGTCATTCATAACTATTACAGTGTTCAAGTTTTCATCATGTGTTCAAGTTTTCGTCACGTGTTCAAGCTTTCGTCATGTGTTTAAACGCTTGACTCTGTTAATTTTATTGATGGCGATCATAAAAACATTTTTTTAAAACTCGTCACTTTTGCTTGTCTCATCCGTCCCTCCCCTACCCACAAGCTGCCTTCATCTCGTCTCATCCCTCTCCACCCTCCCCTCCACCCTCAACACAAGCTGCCTTCATCTCGTCTCATCCCACTCCACCCTCCACCCCTCCACCCCCCTCCAAACAAGCTGCCTTCATCTCGTCTCATCCCACTCCACCCTCCACCCCTCCACCCCCCTCCAAACAAGCTGCCTTCATCTCGTCTCATCCCACTCCACCCTCCACCCCTCCACCCCCCTCCAAACAAGCTGCCTTCATCTCGTCTCATCCCACTCCACCCTCCACCCCTCCACCCCCCTCCAAACAAGCTGCCTTCATCTCGTCTCATCCCACTCCACCCTCCACCCCTCCACCCCCCTNCCCCCCCCCCCACCTGCCGGCAAAGATGTCCGCCCCTTTTATTGGCACCGATCTCCGTCTGACGTTCATTCTTAAAAACACATTTTCAGTTTTAATTATCCGACCTGGTAAACTCATATTTTTGACTTTCCCCCGTGGCTCCAGCAAGCACAACTCCTCACGTCTGCTGCTATCTTCTGGTGGCTTATCTTTATGACCCGGCATCAGATCTGGGGATCCCTAGTGGTAGGTTGGTTTTCTCAAACTTTGATTTTCATGATTTCCGAATGGGGAGCTGTGCAAGAGATTTTTTTTTTTAAATATAGTTTTACTTTCGGCATCTAGTTTTATGATTTATATAAATATTCCGAAGTTCAACCTATTGGGTATTATTTTTATTATTTTTTTTTTGTTGTTTTTTTTGTTTGTTTTTGTTTTTAGCTGCTGAAGTCAATGGAATAGGCATTCAGTATGTCTAAAAATGCCAGGCTCCCTCCCATATTCAAGTATCATTTGATCGGATGGATCCATTGAAAGCAGACTTATGATTGTCGGTAGAGATGCCGATGACTCTCCTGTGGTTGAATATATCTTAAGGTCTCCTAAGTCAGGGATAGACAACCCAGACTTATCGTGCTGGGCGCTATACAATTTAAATGATACCATTTTTTTAGTGTAGCAGTGTATCAAGAAAAGAAGTAGGCACATGACTGAACGGTCTCACAGTTCACTAGTCTCACAGTTCACTAGTCTCACAATTCACTAGTCTCACAGTTATACACTAGTCTCACAAGTACACTAATTTCACAGTTCACTTTGTCTCACAGTTCACTAGTCTCACCGTTCACTAGTCTCACAATTCACTAGTCTCACAGTTATTCACTAGTCTCGCAGTTATTCACTAGTCTCACAATTCACTAGTCTCACAGTTATACACTAGTCTCACAAGTAAACTAATTTCACAGTTCACTTTGTCTCACAGTTCACTAGTCTCACCGTTCACTAGTCTCACAATTCACTAGTCTCACAGTTATTCACTAGTCTCACAATTACACTAATTTCACAGTTCACTTGTCTCATAATTAACTAGTCTCAAGTCCACTGGTCTCACAGTTCACTAGTCTTGCAGTCAGGGTTGGATTAAGCCACCTTGGTGCCCTAGGCACAAACCCAAATGGGTGCCCCCTACTGCCCCGATTCTCCACTGACTGCTGGTATGTTCAATATTATGCAAAAAAACTAACAAAGAAAAACAGTTGTAAAATGTAAACACATATGTTTGTACAACTATCACTCATATAAAACCTACAATAGGTGTTGCTGTATTAAAATTAATAGCTAATTAATTTTGTAATAATAGTAGACAAAAATACTGTAACTTTTTTGATAGATAAGAAAGAAAGTCAGAGAGTGCACACATTTACATTTTAAAGGTTTTTTTTTCCTAGATTTACGTCTGGCAAAGTTTTTGAGCACATCATTAAACTTAATTTTGCACAACAAGTCTGCGTCAATCATCAGCAAAGATAAGGAATCAAGCCTTTCTTGTTTCATTGTCGATCTACTTGGATTTTTTTGTACGTTTCAACTGAGAAAAAGAAGAGCGCTCAGTTGAACACTTCGTAACCATTAATGTTAAAAATATGCGCAAGGCGATTTCTACATTTGGAAAAGCACACTCGATGTTGTCTCTAGCTATTACTTTGTAGAGTTCTGCATGACTGAACGAGTTGTGCTCAGATTTTGATGCGCGAAACTTGTGGCGAATATATGAGTGGACCTGTTGTAGTTCAGTATATAAATTATTGTTCAGATCTTCAGGATCAGCATTTATTAGTCCTTCACAACACTAAGATGTTTGTGGTACATCGACCAAACAAAAAGATCAAACTGCTAGATCATTACATACCTGTCCTCGTCTACTCATCTCTGTTTCAAGTTTGTCAACAATGGTGTAGAAAGCAGATAGACGAAATTTGTCTCTGGCATTCAGAGATACCTGAGGGGCATCACCATCAATGACGATTGTCTTTCGTTTACGATTACGGGTCAAAGTTGACTTATAATCCACACCTGGTGTTATTTCTTTTGCAACTTCTTCAAATCTTTCAAATTCATTCCTAGATTCATGTAAGTGATCTGCTAGTGAAGAATACAAATCAGCAGACGTTTTTAAGTTCACGTGCTCATTTTGTAGAGCTTGACTGACCCTATTCACAATTGTTTTCACTAGCAGACCAAAACGGAAGTGAATTTGTCGCTACGAATTAGTGCGTTGCGTAGCACAAACATATCACAGAAAAGACAAAAAAATAGCACACCAAACAACCTTGAAGAATTTTTTTTTAAAATAGCAAAAATCCTTGGTGGGGGGGTATTTTCCCCCCGGGTTGTGGGACCAAGGTTAAATATTGTGTGATTCAATATTACATCTGCGATATGCTTATTCCATGCAATTGCGCTATCGGAACAATATACACATTTTTCTTGAGGACTTGTGGTGCCCCCAAATGCTTGGTGCCCTACGCACGTGCATTGTTTGCCTAGTGGTTAATCCATAGCCCTGCGTGCAGTTCACTCGTCTCGCAGTCCACTAGTCTCACTGTCCAGTAGTCTCACTGTCAAGTAGTCTCACTGTCCACTAGTCTCACTGTCCACTAGTCTCACTGTCCACTAGTCTCACTGTTCACTAGTCTCACTGTCCAGTAGTGTCACTGTCCACTAGTCTCACTGTCCACTAGTCTCACTGTCCACTAGTCTCACTTTCCAGTAGTCTCACTGTCCACTAGTCTCACTGTCCACTAGTCTCACTGTCCACTAGTCTCACTGTCCACTCATCTCATAATTAGGTCATCTCACAGCTCATTAGTCAATTATTCACTCGTCTCACAGTTCACCAGTCTCATAATTCACTCGTCTCACAGTTCACTTTCTCTCACTGTTCACTTTGTCTCACAGTTCACTTTGTCTCACGGTTCATTTTGTTTCACAGTTCATTTTGTCTCACAGTTCACTCTGTCTCACAGTTCACTTTGTCTCACAGTTCACTCTGTCTCACAGTTCACTTTGTCTCACAGTTCACTTTGTCTCACACTTCACGTTGTCTCACAGTTCACTCTGTCTCACAATTCACTTAGTCTCACAGCTCACTCATAGTTGCTTCACATTTTAATGGATGATTAAAATGTCTCGCAAGACTAAACTCTCAAATCTCAGCTCTTCGTGTCGACGGGTATCTTTGGAAACAAAACTTATCAGAAGTTGAGATAAATAGAAGGAAACACACCATTCTATCCAAGTCAATGTTGTTTTTAACAAAGGAAATCGAGGGGGTGGGGGTTAATGACTGGTAATCAACACGCTGTAAATCTATAAAGTTTATAACATTTGATCGATTCTAATATATTTAATCTGGAGACAGGTAACCATTTACTGGCAACACGGCAAATGTTATATAAGGCCAATGTAACCATCAAACTAAGTTAAAGCCACATTGATCTCTTCCGGCACCTTCTTCGGTGAGAGTTTTGAGTTGAAGACATATCTTGTTTGTTAGACTTTATTTGAAACTTTGGACAGAACATGAGTTTATTTTAATGTTATGCATCGTCAAAGTTGTATGATAAGGGCTCCTACAGTACAGAGCAAACCCGTGGAAGGAAAGACAACTTGGCGTTGGATTACTAGTCGGTTGGTCAACCCCCCCTCCCCCTTTTTTTTTCCCTTTAATCACATAAACCTAGCATCGGCTATTTCCGTCATCGGCCGATTAACCCCCGAAGAGATACTACGGAGCAGCGATTGCCTTGACCTTGGGTCGCTAAGTAGTCGCTAAAGACGTACTTGTGGCAATACTCTCCAACAAGTTTGTCTTCCTTTTAGGGCCGACTTGGTCGTTATCAGAGGGCCCTTGAGGCGAAACGTGCTATTTTATGGTAGACAGGACGGCCGTTAAACAGGCCCGGTGGGGTTCGACGTGTGGAGTTAGGGTCCATTTAATCCGAGTGGGAGTTGTAAAAACTTTGCCGACTCTGGATCCGATATCGAGAAATCCCTAGGAACATAAGATTTTATATTGCATGTCTTAGTTTCCCTATTTTTGACGCGACATATGTTTCCAATGTAAACACAGTTTACTATGGCTCAAATTGTACACCTTTCAATGATATTTTAATCAGATTTTACTCTAAATACTTGTGTTTTATTTTTTAATCCCTTATAACAACTTCCCTTTTGTTCATGTATTTCTGTGTTTAATGCAACAAATCTTGGGACCGCTAATTGACCCCTTTCCCGGCATCCTATCAAACTGAAACTTGGCAACGTAGATAATCGCAACAGATTCTTTCTAATTTTCACTCCCACTCCAACCCCACGGAAATCAGTATTTCCTGTTTTTCAAAGGGAATATGAATAAAATACGATTTGAACAACTGGTTCGTGTTTTGGTGTGGAGATTAATTGTGTAGCTGTTGCTATGTGCTTTGCATCTGTGACGTATTTGGGAATGCAGTAAAAATAAAATGTATTTTAAATCCTTTATATTAACTTCGCTTTTGTCCTTGTGTGTTTGTTTACAAAACTTTCGGAAGGCTAACTGACCCACTCCCTTTTAACCTATCGAGCTGAAACTAGGCAAATAGATTCGTTGAAGCTAAAAAAAAAAATGTTTCTTCAAATTTTCAGCCCCACCACCCACACAAAGCATCAAAAATAAGTTTTTCCCGTGCCCTGTATTTGTGGCGTATTTTGGGTATGGGAGATGGCGTTGAATGCGAATGTCACATATTGCCATGGTATGAATGTGATTCAGTTCGAGTCGTAAAAATGTGACATAGAGACATTGTCATCGTATCAATGCGACATAGAGTCGTTCGTCCCTGGTTTGGACATGTAAGATGTAGTTGCAGATTCCGCAGACTTGACTTTATGACGGGCTGTGCGAACAGTTCAACCGTCTTAGTCGCGACCCGTACGGAGAAGGACGATCGTTGACTCGGGCCATTAACGTTGGCGATGAGCTTAAACGGTACTAAAGTGGTCAAAGGGTACTAAAGTGGTCAAACGGTACTAAAGTGTTCAAATGGTGCGCTCCAGTTAAAAGCGACCACGCACTGGGACGTCGCGGCCAAGTTATGCCAATGGCGTCATAAAGTAGGAAGGCGTGAAGCAATACTCTCGGGTCCAAACTGTCTAGGTTTTATTTTCATAGCTCTTCATTCACTTTTATCTCCTTTCATGTCCACATACTATTTGCAGATTTGCCCTTGAACTTGTATTAGCCAGGGGATGTGCGCCCCTGTGAGGATATTTTCACGTACTCGTGGACTAACAAGTCGTTTCAATGTCTCATGTGTCTGTTTTTCTTTTTACATGAAATAGGGTTGTCTGCGTTCCTGTGAAGTACTTCTTTTATGGACTTAAAATTAAACAAAATAATAAACTTTAAACGAAATAATTATACGTTTATTTAATAGAGTAATTGAAAATAATAATATCGACTTGTAGTGCGATAAACATTGGCGACAGCAATGCGTGAACTTCCCATCTACTAAAGTTACTTGAGAAAACATGAACTCAAGTAACGCACATTTAAAAATCTCAAAATCTCAACACTCCTTCTCCTCAATGATACGCCACTGCACACTTTATATTTCACGCCCATGAACTATATTAATATTCTGATGCCCCAAAAATTTTAAAACCGAATATTTATTACACCATATTTAAACTGGGACGATTTCATTTTCAGAAGAAAAAAAATTACACATCAAATGCAGTTGCGTTATTTTAAACAAAAATCATTTAGCGTAGTTATCGGGAATTATATTTTGCGCTCTATTGAACTCACTATTTTTTCTTTCAAGCATAGAGAATTAAATGTGAAATAATTCACTTTATTAATTATTTTACAAAGCAGTGATTCATGTAGCCAATGATTCATGTAGCCAATGATTCATATAGCCAATGATTCATGTAGCAAACGTCTCTTTATTAAATAAAAACTCCATTACTAACTACGTCATCACTTCTGCTCCTGCTAAAACATAACAACATTAACAACGTCATTTTCCATATCCAAGAAAATCTACGCCACAAAATAGAAAGCGTTTAGAAAAAGCTACGAAAATAACCTCGGTACCGAATACGCTGAATAGGACGCAGCCAGCTTGTCAGGAAGCCGCCGGAAATGGAAGCAGCCACACCAGTAGCGTATATATAAGAGTTTATTACGTTTATTTATAGAGTTATGAGATAATAATGACAGTCGCATAAGAGAAAAGTTTTGATCATCGTACAAAATACAGATCCAGTCCTAATTATGTTTTATGTCACTTTCGACCTGATACGATGTTGCAATGTGACTACCTTAGACCTGGACCAATATTGCAATGAGAGTTGCTTCGAACTAAGCCAATGTTGGAAATGAGACTTGATTCAACCTGAGTCAATTTTGGAATGAAACTTGATTCGACCCGAGCCAATGTTGGAATGAAGAGCTAAGACTCATTACAGGCAGAATGATCCTGCGACATGTGGCTGAACATTAAAACTTACCTGACTCTTTGATGACACTAATTTTATTATCTTTTGGCTGTCCTTTAACCAAGGCGCTAATTAGGCGTGAACTCGCTTGTGTAGAATCTCCTTTGTGCGATTTCGGGCTTGGTGTCAGGAGGGGCGATGGGAATGTTTGCTATGAGAGCTTATGGGTCAGACCCAGGGAATTACCGTAAAAATTTTGGTTTCGTTCAAAATCAATTAATTTTTATGGCATTTAAATCATAAAGATACCCCATCTTCTGAATATAAAGAAGTTCCGCAGACATAATGATACGACACCTTTTCAATGGTCTATCATACATCACACTGCAATGACAATTTTCATTATTTCCACAAGTTATTACATTTTTCCGAAAGCAATCTGTTATATATATTACGCTTCTGGAGAACGCAGATTATATTACGCTTCTGGAGAAACTCGTGTTCAGCTTCCCAATAGAGTTTTTTGGTATTAAGAGTATATTACAAATAATTCTAAATTTTGTATAGAAAGTATGGGTCAATAATGAATTTAATAGCGCGTATAATATAATTCCCGTTAACTAAGCTTAATGATTTTTTTTTAAATAACGCAATTGCGTTAGGCGCGTAATATTTTCTTTTTTGAAAATGAAATAGTCTCAATTTAAGTATGGTGTAAAAAATATTCGGTTTAAAAGTGGTCGGGACATCATAATATTTAATATAGTTCATGGGCATGAACTAAAAAATGTGCAGTGACGTATCATGGAGAGGAAGGGGTGTGGCCAAAATTGGGATTCTTAAATGTACGTTACTTAAGTTAATGTTTTGTCAAGTAACTTTAGTTGATGTGAAGTTTGCCCACTGCTGTCGTTAATGTAACATAAACCACCACAAATGACATCCGAATTGCTTGAGTCTAATGGTACCTGGGTGCGAATGGAGGCGCTGTGTGTCTGAGTCCATTTTGACTCAATGCTTTTGGATATCATTTGTGGTAGTCTATTTTTAGTTAAACTGAATAATTGAGTTTAAAAATCTACAGTCCATTCAATTATCTTTCATCTGATACCTTATTTTGTCTTACAAACCCAACAATAAAATTTTAAATAGTTTTTTAATCCCAACCTCTCAGTCTGGGAGCCGAGTGCGAATAGTCACCTCGAAACCCAAGCATCTGTTATTTTTATTGCGCTATTTAGCAGGTTGTTAATATTGCGAAATAAAAATAAAATTAATTTGATCTAAGTAAAAATGCTAAAGACGTCATGACACGACTGTCTTTTCTGGCCACATCACTAAGTTCCTTTGATTTAATGACCCCGCGTGAAAAAAACTGATAATGCGTTTTCCACCTTCTTAAAAGTAAAATTAATAAATATAATTGACTGCTTTATAAATGGTTAATAAGGCACAAAGAAATTTAGCTTTGTATCTTTAAAATTTAATAAGTTGTTAATTTTTATTCATTTCAAAAATATACTTTTATGAAATGTATAAAGTAATAAAAAACTTAACTTTTAAATATACTTTTAATAAGAAAATGCCGCTCAATGCCATCAGTGCAGTGAAACTCCACAGTCAAATAGCATTCACTAATGCACTTATCACTCATGCAAATAAGAACAAAACACATGAAATGCAAACAATTTGTTTTTGCATATCTAAAAGGGTTATAATCCCGTGGATGATTTTATTAAACTCGGTTTGGGGGGGGGGGGGGGGTGTCGATACTGTCATTATGCCCCAGGCAGTACAAGATACGCCTCGGAATAAAGGAATGAGTTCATAAATAATTAACCTTCTGAGGTACGTAGGATAAAGGGCGTGTACACTCTTACTTGAATGACCACATCTTAAAATCCAATGATAGCACAGTCGTGAGAAAAGAGATGTTAGATTCTCTTTTTTATAATAATAAACATGTGTTTGCCAATCAAGACAATCAATGGCGTTGACAAAACCTGGGTACATTTGCACAAGTATACCCATGACGTCATCAAAACGTGGGTACATTTACATAAGTGTGCCCATGAATATCAAAGCCAAGTCATTTTACGCACGTGAACAATTTTAATTTTTTAAAAAAATACCGATGGGTTAAAGATTTTCTTTTTTTTTTTTTAAATGAAAAAAATATTTTTGTTTTTTATTTTCGAAAAGGTAAAGTTGGTGTACATTGCTATGAGATTAACAACAATCCTGTAACAAAGACACCCAAGACTGTTACAGGCGTAAAAAAACGGTTAATAGTTCTTTTAGATTAAATAATTCTTTGTTTTATGATTTTACGATAATATAAACAAAGGCCAAATTTTGGTCAAATTTTTAATGAAGATATCAGTTTATCAAATTCCGTTAAATAAAATTTATTTCACATGGTCTATAAAGTTGGTTTTTTTATTGCTGTTTTTTTTAAATTTAAGATCCAGTTTTCACAATTTTTAGAGAATTTTTTTAGTTTAGGGGCGTGAAAAGAGGCAGGGTTGGCCCGGCATTTAACAATATAAAACACATGACATCCAAAGTATTTCTCTCGCGTAGATTTCAGCCGTCAATGAACTCCTTTAGTAACAATAATGATTTAATTGGTTGTCATTTAGATTGTGTAATTTAAGGTCATGTTTAGAGAATAAAATGGAGTTAGGGGCTCGAAAATGGAAAGGGTAGGCGTATGATATAAAGCAAATAAATACTTCTTAAAAGTTTTAATGATGTTAAATACGTAAACATCATTCCATAGATAATTATTTTGAACATACGAATTGTTGTGAGTTTTCGCAACAGCAGGTAGAAATTGTCGTAGAGTGCCTGCAATCATTACCTCAATAACATCTGGTCATATTTTTAGTTTGATCAAGTTTTTTTTTAATTTTCTGCGTCGCTAAATCCGATAATCTAATTCTAAATGCTGCATATTGAATTACTTAACTAGGTCTCACCGTGATCTATCAAATTTGGATAAATGCTTTATTTATAAACTCCTAAATACAAGTAGTTTAAAAAAATTATTATCTATGAGCCAAGAATTACGATCTATATATAAACAAATATTATATAAGTTTAAATTTTGACCAAGAGACGGTAACTCATAAGTTAGTCACCCTTGTATGTCGGAGGTTCTATCCCTTTATGGCTGTTTATTTTTCTCTCTCCTAAGCTAGAAAAGCCAGCATTACTATTTCCTTTAAAGTGAGCTCCTTAGAATGAAACAGATTTTGCAACTACAACAAAATCACGAGATACAACACCTGCGTGTAAACATTAAAAATAATCATGAGTTGTAATATTGTTTGTTATTTTTTTTTTACAACTGTGTCATGAAAGTTGAAGATTTAACTCTGCAGTGAGTGTACAACTGTGTCATGAAAGTTGAAGAGTTAACTCTGCAGTGAGTGGGACACTGTGTCATGTAAGTTGAAGAGTTAACTCCACAGTGAGTGGGACACTGTGTCATGGAAGTTAAAGAGTTAACTCCACAGTGCAGTGGGACACTGTGTCATGGAAGTTAAAGAGTTAACTCCACAGTGAGTGGGACACTGTGTCATGGAAGTTAAAGAGTTAACTCCACAGTGAGTGGGACACTGTGTCATGGAAGTTGAAGAGTTAACTTTACAGTGAGTGGGACACTGTGTCATGGAAGTTAAAGAGTTAACTCCACAGTGAGTGGGACACTGTGTCATGGAAGTTGAAGAATCAACTCCACAGTGAGTGTACAACTGTGTCATAGAAGTTGAAGAGTTAACTCCACAGTGAGTGGGACACTATGTCATGGAAGTTGAAGAGTTAACTCCACAGTGAGTGGGGCACTGTGTCATGGAAGTTAAAGAGTTAACTCCACAGTGAGTGGGACACTGTGTCATTGAAGTTGAAGAGTTAAAATGAAGAACTATCGTAGAAGCCAAAAATTGTACTTGGTAGAACTTGTGTCCACCATCTGTTGTTAATTGGGATGTTAAGGGCGAGGGTTTCCCTCCCTGTTAGCGACCACTTTAGTGTTTCATCCCACCATTTAAGGTAACATCGGCGTTAACAAATATTGTTAACATTACTTGGGATCGCAAAGTGAGATTACCGCGACAAGACAAGGCGTACCATCAACATCCACGGCAGATATTTGGGTCAGAGAATCCTCATGAAAAACATTGGTTATTGAGTTTTGAGGTCACGATGACCTGTGGTCAAATTTGACCCCCGGGCTTAGCAAATGAATTGGTTAGCTTGAGACTTTAACCCGGCGTCTGTAGGTAGTCCCTGGCCACAGAGGACCAATGACACCATCACTGAGCCCCTTTGAAAAGAGCATTAAAAATATAAACTTAAGATGACATAAATAAGACATCTCAGTTTACCTCAGACATGTGATATCTCAGCATACCTCAGACATGTGACATCTCAGTTTACCTCAGACATGTCACATCTCAGCATACCTCAGACATGTGACATCTCAGTTTACCTCAGATATGTGCCATCTCAGCTTACCTCAGACATGTGACATCTGGGTTTACCTCAGACATGTGACATCTCAGTTTACCTCAGACATGTCACATCCCAGTTTACCTCAGACATGTCACATCTCAGTTTACATCACACATGTGACATCTCAGTTTACCTCAGACATGTCACATCCCAGTTTACCTCAGACATGTCACATCTCATTTTACCTCACACATGTGACATCTCAGTTTACCTCAGACATGTCACATCTCAGTTTACCTCACACATGTGACATCTCAGTTTACCTCAGACATGTAACATCTCAGTTTACCTCACACATGTGACATCTCAGTTTACCTCAGACATGTCACATTCCAGTTTACCTCAGACATGTCACATCTCAGTTTACCTCACACATGTGACATCTCAGTTTACCTCAGACACGTCACATCTCCGTTTAACTCACACATGTGACATCTCAGTTTACCTCAGACATGTCACATCTCAGTTTACCTCACACATGTGACATCTCAGTTTACCTCAGACATGTCACATTCCAGTTTACCTCAGACATGTGATATCTCAGCATACCTCAGACATGTGACATCTCAGTTTACCTCAGACATGTCACATCTCAGCATACCTCAGACATGTCACATCTCAGTTTACCTCACACATGTGACATCTCAGTTTACCTCAGACATGTCACATCTCAGTTTACCTCACACATGTGACATCTCAGTTTAACTCAGACATGTCACATCTCAGTTTACCTCAGACATGTCAATCCCAGTTTACCTCAGACATGTCACATCTCAGTTTACCTCAGACATTTCACATCTCGGTTTACATCTGACATGTCACATCTCAGCTTACCTCAGATATGTAACATCTCAGTTTACCTCAAATTAAATGGCCTTTGAATAAACCGGACTATTTATTTTTCGATTTTTTGTTTAAAAACACATAAATATGTCAGGATTATTCAATGTTTAAATCTAACAGTGGCAATGTGGTCAATTTAACTGCGTTTCAAATAAAAGGTAGCGGGTTCAAATCCATCCCTGTATGGGACTCGTGAACCTAATTGATCTTTTGGAGAAGAAAATCCTCAAACTCCACTGACCAGGCCCAAAATAACTTTATGAAGTCAGAAGAATTAAGGAACTCTAGCCCCATATTATGGTACTACACAAAGTGTATGTATGTATGTATGTATGTATGTATGTATGTATGTATGTATGTATGTATGTATGTATGTATGTATGTATGTATGTATGTATGTATGTATGTATGTATGTATGTATGTATGTATGTATGTATGT
>CAXITT010000013.1:632856-645290 GCA_964033795.1 Lymnaea stagnalis | reverse complement strand
CCCCCCCCCCACACCCCGCTGAGATCTCGCCAGCCATAGACAGATATGTTGCATTGTCTGAGGGGGTCCCGTCCCGTTCCCCCCCCCTCCCCTTCTTGTACGTCACTTACCGGCAGTCCAAAAGTTGTCGAAGGGTGATTCAAAGTTTGGCGTTGAACCCCACCTCAATTCGCACCCCCCGTCAATCCGTCAAGCGACTCGCCCCCCCCCCCTCCTTTTTTCAATACGCGGGCAGGAGGGGAGAGGAACTCTATCCACGGATTTACGTACCGGGCAGGCGCGAGTTATCGGACGTCGCCTGTGATGAAGTAGTTCCTAGTACAAATCGACGAGCCTGCAGACCATATCCGAAGAGGAAGCGAAGACGTCGTGGCTGCACGCTAATCAACTGATTCCGATAACGTCGTGAATTTTTGGTGGATTAAATTTTCCCATTGAAGATATAGTGCTTCATTTATTAGTTGTTGTTGTTTGTTGTTGTTTTTTTTTTTTTGCCGTGTTTAATAACAGTACTTTGTTGAAGAAAGTTCATTTTTGTGGCTCGTTAAACTTGAAAATGCACTACGTGTCAGTGACATAGTACCTGTCAGTGAGGATTATCCAGAAAGTTTAGCTACTCGTGTGTGAGGATACAAAGTGATAGTGTTGAATGAAAATTTTTAAATGATTCGTGTTGCTTTTAAAAAAAAAATAAAAAATATAAAAAATATTGGAAGGTAAATATAGTTTAAAAATATGCTTACAAATAATTACTATCAATTAGAATATATATATATTTTTTTTAAACTTCCTAAATAAATTGAAATGCCGTTAAGATATGATTAAATTGTGAGGCTTGCCGAAAGAAAACATAAATTATAAAAAAAAAAGGGAAAATATTCAATAAATTTCTGTCAAAAAGTTGGGTTTTTTTTTTTTTTGAATTCTCAACGGATTTTTCAAAGCGTATAAAATTGAGGAAGAACTCACCGCTACAACCAGTGATCTTTTTTTTAAAAATTTTTTTTTTTTTTTTTTTTTTTTAAAGTTGCACTGTGAACTTATAAGATCTCATTTCTTGTTTTTATCCAAGATAGTGATAAATTAGATTTTATTAAGTTGAACTCTTTCAATCTCAGGCTATTGAAAACGAAAATCGGCTTGACTGAATGATGACCAGCTCTTACCAGGACATAATGATTAGACTTTACTAGGGCATTATGGCCAGATTTTACTACGACATTATGACCAGATTTTACAAGGACATTATGACCAGATTTTACTAGGACATTATGACCAGATTTTACTAGGACATTAAGACCAGATTTTACTAGGACATTATGACCAGATTTTAATACCGTATTTTAAAAAAATAATTTTAAGCA
Source organism: Lymnaea stagnalis (assembly GCA_964033795.1). NCBI lineage: Eukaryota > Metazoa > Mollusca > Gastropoda > Lymnaeidae > Lymnaea > Lymnaea stagnalis. The sequence goes on along the minus strand of CAXITT010000013.1, from coordinate 643,926 downwards.
CACTATCAACAACCCTGAAGATCCCTTTCGGAAAACCATCCTCTTACATCCAGGCCACCCCCTCATTTGTTCACTGAAGAGCATTATTGGCTCTGGCAAGTCATTAGAATGACAGAGTGTATAACAGATTGTGAACACACCCCTTGGTGTGCCCCTACTCTCATTTCTTGATTAGTGATTAATTGACTTTAGTTCGAAAGAAGAAAACTGCTTGGAGAGTATGCATTTCTTTGGTTTGTGATTTCCCTCAACGCATAATCACCACCCGTTATGACGTCATATACCGGAATCCAAACACACTGATCGTGTGCGATGATTTTTTCTGCGACTCCATTTCAATGATTTCAACGGCAGAAAGCAGACACAATCTTCCCGTTCCGTGCCTTTTTGTCTTGCTCTAAGGTAAAACACCTTCTCCATGGCGAGGTCGTCTGTTCCCCCCCCCCACACCCCGCTGAGATCTCGCCAGCCATAGACAGATATGTTGCATTGTCTGAGGGGGTCCCGTCCCGTTCCCCCCCCCTCCCCTTCTTGTACGTCACTTACCGGCAGTCCAAAAGTTGTCGAAGGGTGATTCAAAGTTTGGCGTTGAACCCCACCTCAATTCGCCCCCCCAGTCAATCCGCCAAGCCCCCCGCCCCCCCCCCCCCCNGTATAGAGTATAAAATAAGTAGCCTAATAGTAATAGTAATATAGTATAATATGAGATGCTTTAACTTTAATTACTTTAACTTTTTAAAAATAGTGTAAAAATTTAAATTTATGGATAGGCCTAAAATAATTTAATTGTAATAAAAAAAAAAATAAATTAAAAAAAAAAAAGGGAAAATATTAAATAAATTTTTTTTAAAAAGTTGGGTTTTTTTTTTTTGGATTCTCAACGGATTTTTCAAAGCGTACACAACTGAGGAAGAACTCACCGCTACAACCAGTGATCATGTGGAGAAATGGCACATAGGCAAGCCAGAGTGACGCGAGGGAATTGGATCATTCTGTTTCTTGCAGTCTACTGGATTATTTTGTTGAGATGCTGCTACGCTTCTTGGATGTAAGTACTTTACCATTTAACGCACCCCCCTCCCCCTCACACATTTTTTTTCCTCCATCACCTCCAACAGCCCCCCCTCCCCCCTTTTTCTCTCACCCAGGAGTCCTCAAAGTTGTTAAACAAAGGGGCCAGATCTGTATCCCTGGACACTGTCGGGGTTGGGATCAGTATCCCTCAAACATTGTCGGGGGGGCGGAACATATTTTGAAAAATCATGAACGAATCATAATAATATGCAAACTTCACATATCTGGATTGAATTGAAACGCAAAGACATGGGGGGGGGGGCCACAATAAAATATTGCGAGGAAACACGTGTGATGAAAGTAAAGTTGAAAACATTACAACGTGAAAGTAAGAATTATGAGATGATCAACATCCGGCTCCTTTACTAGTCGCTGCTACCCAGGTCACTTCACGGCGGTCTGGTGGGCCGGGTTAAGGACACTTGGCGGGCCGGCTCAAGCCCCCGGGGCCGCAGTTTGAGAGCCCCTGCTCCAACCCGTACCTAGAGTTTAAATTACATTGTAACTCCAGGTAATGTTTGACAGTTGTGTGTGTGTGTGTGTCTACGTTTGTTAACACAAAACACAGCATCTGTGTAAATTGTTATTTTGTGTGGGAGGATACACGAATCACATAGAGACATGGAATATCAGACTCGCCAAATATTACATACACCGAATATTAAACCTACCGAATGTCAACACTTCAAGTCGAGAGGAAATTAGCTTTAAAAACTAGCAAGTTAACAAATTTTAATTAAATAGGAAGGCCCGTCGATCAGTCAGTTCTTTGGGACAACAAGTCGACATGATCCCTATACGGTCGATCCACTATAATTAAGTTCAGTAGCATACAATTAAAAGTTAAAAATAGTATAATCAAACATTTTTAGCTTTTCCCACATTTTTTAAATTTTTTTTTCGTTTTTAAAACTCCTTATTTTATTAAGAGGTCAGATTTTAAGTTTAATATATCTGCTCATATCAATTTTCTTTTATTTGGACAATTTCATTTTATTGCAATGTCGCTTTAATTAAAACATTTCAATGTCGCTTAATAGAAAAGCTTTTTAGTGTAAAGTTGTTTTTTTTTTTAAATTTCATATCGGCGTATCAACCCTTACAATATTTTTTTTAACGCGAAATGGTAAATGATGTCTTACCTCGTTTAAGTCAATACTCGCGTGCTACATTCGATTGGCTATGGTAGATTTGGTCAGTCCGTGCTACATTTGATTGGCTCGGGTAGATTTGGTCAGTCCGTGCTACATTTGATTGGCTCAGGTAGATTTGGTCCGTCCGTGCTACATTTGATTGGCTCGGGTAGATTTGCTCAGTCCGTGCTACATTTGATTGGCTCAGGTAGATTTGGTCAGTCCGTGCTACATTTGATTGGCTCTGGTAGACTTAGTCAGTCCGTACTATATTTTAATATCTCTGGTAGATTTGGTCCGTCCATTTTGTAGCTGTCGTCAGGCAGGGAGTTTTAATTAAAAAATATCGAGGTTTGAAAATGTCTCAAGGGATAAATGTGTTATTTAAATATGTTGGTTTAATTGTACGTTTAAAATGTTCTACAAATTTCTCTGAGTACGAAGATTTCGGTTGTTTCACAATGCATGCTAAGAAAATCATTTACGAAAATTTTGAAAGATAAACTCAGCAAACAATCTCAAGCAATAAGAGGAAATTAAATTGCTATCGATTTAGTTGTTATTTCGCGTTGATGGTTTCGAGACGATATTAATTTAAAAAAGAGCACGGGGGGGGGGGGGGGGGGGGGTAATTTGCTTTTCATATCTGGGACAAAATTATGACACTACGCACTGCTTATATACAACTCAAATCAGAGACTTGATCAAATAATACTATCACGATATCATGATATCGCGTCACCAACGACACTATCAAATAGACACAGTAGTCGCTGAGTCGAGTTAGAGAGAGAGAGAGAGAGTGTTCGAATAATGCAGATATCTTTTTACTCTCGAAAAAGTTTTAATTTGGCACCTTGAGAGGACAAAAGAGGGTTTGAACCTAAAGAAATTGTTGAACTAATTGGGGGTGGGGGGGGGGCTGGTGGGGACATTATAAGCAGGGAGAAAACCTATGACAAGGACTCCCGAGTGCTCCTTCAAATCCGTGAAAATAAATTAACGTTTTCTTTTTGTCGTCGGCAACTATCTTGAATATGTTGGTGGCGACGCTAACTAAACAAATTTTTACCAATTTCTTAACCATTTATATCATATATAAATGTTTATTTATGCTTATTTATAAATTCATATACGAAGAAACAATTTCTCGCAGACCGTTCCAACATGCAAAAAAAAATCGTCTTAATATATTGAATACTGAAGCTTTATTAAGCATAACAAAAAGAAACTAAAATTATCCACATACCAAATTGAAATAGCTGACGAACAACATAAACTAAAGCAAGCCTCTGGGCTCCGTTAGCAGGCATATCCATCTAATAGAAGTATTCGATTAGACCCATCTTATATGCTCCATAAGTATCCATCTAACAGAAGTATACACATAACCTCTCAGCTCCATTAGCAGACCTATCCATCTAATAGAAGTATCCAACGAGACCCACCGTATATGCTCCATGAGTATCCATCTAACAGAAATATCCACATAACCTCTAAGTCACAGTAACCATGAATCGTAAAGAACTCGACGCTGACTAGATTCTCTTGGACCCAATTCACACAGAGGTACATCCACTGTCGGGTCTTTGAAGGGAGCACACTGTCACTGGACACATGCATTATTGGTGGGAGTTACTCTAGCGTAAATAAATACCCCCAGGTGTCAATGATCGCCTACCAAAACTATTCAATCACACATTCACTTTCCAAACATTTGGAGCTATGAATATCTTCAAAAACACTACAGGACCGAGTGTTTTAAAATAGTTCTCGGGGCCTGGTTATCACAACAGTGTTTAGACTTTTTAACGATAATTGTGTGTTCATTTTAATAATAATAATAATAATAAAGTTTATTTGAAAAAAAACACGCTTCATCCCCAAAAGCTTGAAGCGCGGTACAAATTCAACCATATTTAAAAAGAGAAATAAAAACAATCTATAATTTACCATGTTTAAAAACAAACGCAACAATAGAAACACTACATACGAGCATACCAAGCCAAAGTCTTTCACCCCTTTCAACAATAAATAACACTAGTCAATATACATTAACAATATAATTAATATTAACACTATATATTAATTGTTTAATCTATTGTTTAAAATGATTCGAAATTTAAAAACAGATTCCTGGAAACTTCACCGGTTATTCTTAGTTTAAGGTTAAAAATAATTTTTTGTTGCTTTTGAAAAATTCTAGTGTAACAATATAAATTTCAAAAATGCAATTGTTGCCATATTACACATGAAAAAAAGAACTGCATTGATATTGAAATATATACCAGAAATTGTAACACTTTACATAAATGTCTATACAAAATGTGTAAATCTAAGATTTACGCCAGAATTTTAAATAGCGATGTCACTATCGCAGAAACTCCAAAAATTATAGTTTTCTCAATTCTACTTTATTTTAAAATTATTACATCACTTGTTTCGCAATTACGAGTTTTATTTTCAAATTATATTAAACTGAAAGTCTCTGTCTTTGAGTGTGTGTAATGTGTTTGTGTTTCTGCCTTGCGGTAATTGGCGAAAGGTTAAATATGACACAGTTTTACCAAATGTTCTACGAACGCGTGGGTCAACGCTGCTAATTCTAGTTCATACTAGTGTTACCCTACGGACATCTGTTGTTCATACGGACAGTTGAAGTTTCTAAATTATGAACATTAAATATTACTTAGACTAATCAATGATGAACTACGCCCCATTCCCCCCCCCCTCCCTTATAGCTGAAGGTCACGGTCATGCAGCATCACGCTCAATGCCAGCCGCACACTCCGTGGAGTGCATTGTTTAAAACCTTCTCACTTTTGGTGACATGTGACATTTCATGAAATTCATCATATTGGTTTTTATAGCCGTCTACCCAGATAAAGAACTTATAAACTAACAAAATCAAACAAGCTATTTTGAATGGAAACTTGAGAATATGTCATTACAGGGTTTCTTTCAGCTATATTTCCAAGGGGGGGGGGGGGGCACTACCCCCGGGGAAAGCCAAATGCCCCCCGGAGTAAAAATATGTCCAACAATAAAACCACCGGCACTGCTGGCCCTGTCCCCCCCGTCCCCCCCCCCCCCCGAAAAATCTGAAGTGCACCCCCGAAGGAAAAGTTCTGAAATAATCCCTTGGGTCTGCTGTTAGGTTTTTTCCAGTGCCAATAGCCAAATGTACACAGATAGAGCTACAGAAGATATGAAATGGTCGATCACCTGGTAACATCAACCTAGCCAAGCCTGGTACGAAAGGAATTGTTGAATATAAGTTTGCACACAAAAGCTGAATCAATTTTTTTTTTTCATTTTTTTTTTCTTTCTCTTTTTTTTTCCTTCTTTTTTTTTTTTTTTTTTTTTTTTTTTTGTTGCGTTGTGGGGGAGTAACAAAAATGTTAATTGCTTCTTTCTGCTCGCCTTTTAATGAAACTTATTTTCGCTGGGTTTTTTTTATTTAAGTTTGCACACAAAAGCTGAATCAATTTTTTTTTTTCATTTTTTTTTTCTTTCTCTTTTTTTTTCCTTCTTTTTCTTTTTTTTTCTCTTTTTTTTCTGTTGCGTTGTGGGGGAGTAACAAAAATGTTAATTGCGTCTTTCTGCTCGCCATTAAATGAAACTCATTTTCGCTGGGTTTTTTTAATTGTTTTTTTTGGGGGGTAATTTAAAAGTTACTTTCCCGAAAGAATTTGTTTACATGTGTGATTTACGAATGTCCGCACGGCGGCGTTCCATTCGCCGTGTTGCTTGCGGATGTGTTCAGTGTTGTTGAATTTTCTCAATTCTCAAAAGAACAAAGAAGTACTCACGAGCTACTGTTATGACTGGTGATGACAGCTCAAACTCTGGCTAAGAAAATTGGGGGGCGGGGGGATTTATAGTCAAAGGGTGTTAAGTCGGGGTTGGGGGGTGTTCAATTTATGGGTTAAGGTGCCACCTCCACAAGAAGATGTGGAGGTGGGATAATTGTCAGTAGGTAGGGCTCGAAGTCTTTGGCCTCGGTTAATATTATTCAGTACGGGAGTCATTTCTCTGGATTAAAGTGAACTATTAACCGTGAAGGACTAGGAACCGCTGGTACGCGTCATGTGTTGGAGTGGTATTGGCAGATTCGGAGTCGTAGAAATCATTCCATCCTTTCATATTTCACTTTAAGTTTTACTCATTTCATAATGCAATGAAGATCGTAAATACATGATATAAAGTAAGGATGTCATAAATTAGTAATGTTAGTATGACATAAATTAGTAATATTTGAATGTCATAAATTAGTAATGTATGTGAATCATAAATTAATAACGTAAGAGTATCATAAATTAGTTATTTTAAGAGTATCATAAATTAGTTATTTTAAGAGTATCATAGATTAGTATTTTAAAAGAATTTTAAATTAATATTGTAAGAGTATCATAAATTAGTATTTTAAGAGTGTTATAGATTAGTAATATGTATGTGTATCATAAATTAGTAATGTAAGAGTATTGTAAATTAGTATTTTAAGAGTGTCATAAATTAGTATTTTAAGAGTGTTATAAATTATTACTTTCAGAGTGTCATAAATTAGTTTTTTAAGAAAATCATATATTAATAATGTAGGAGTATCATAAATTAGTATTTTAAGAGTGTCATAGATTAGTAATATATATGTGTATCATAAATTAGTAATGTAAGAGTATCATAAATTAGTATTTTAAGAGTGTCATAAATTAGTATTTTAAGAGTGTCATAAATTAGTATTTTAAGAGTGTCATAAATTAGTATTTTAAGAGTGTCATATATTAGCAAATTAGGATGTCGCAAATGCGCAATATAAACGTATCATAATTTTTAAGAAGTTCATATAACATGTCTAGAGTCTAGTGTGCGGCAGGATGTCTTGCTATTAGTTAGCAGTTACCCTACCCAGAATGAAATTACTGTGACTGGAATTGTCAACTGTTCTTGTTGTAATTTCTGTGACTTTTTTTTTATTAACGCTCTTTAACTTTGAAAGATTTGGAAACCCTTTGAGGACGTATCCGGAAATTTGATCGAAAGAAATTGCGTCGACGGTAAATTGATCGACGGTAATTTAATCGAAAGGAAATTTGGTCGAATCTTTTTTCAGTTTTTACGTTAAAATTTTGCTTCAAATTTCTTTTTGAACCCATTATTTTGTTTTACTATATAATGGTATGGGAGAATTGGTTTAAAAAATGAGAATAATAAGTCGTTAGAAAGTTGAAATAATAAGTCGGTAGAAAGTTGAAATAATTAGTCGGTAAAAAGTTGAAATAATAAGACGGTAGAAAGTTGAAATAATAAGTCGGTTGAAAGTTGAAATAATAAGTCGGTAGAAAGTTGAAATAATAAGTCGTTAGAAAGTTGAAATAATAAGTCGGTAGAAAGTTGAAATAATAAGTCGGTTGAAAGTTGAAATAATAAGTCGGTAGAAAGTTGAAATAATAAGTCGGTAGAAAGTTGAAATAATAAGTCGGTAGAAAGTTGAAATAATAAGTCGGTAGAAAGTTGCTGGGTGGACGAGCGGTCTAAACTGTCTCAAACCAAACAGTCCGGAGTTCAATCCCCGCCAAAGCCAATATCCCTAGCACCCCGGGTGGAAGGGACTCGTCAGCCTTGGACGGCAACCCATCTAAGAGAAGGAAAACTCTGAATTTAAACCAGGAGCCAGAATGATCATCAAATTGATCGTGGGCACCTCAAATATAAGAAGAAGAAGAAGAAAGTTGAAATAATAAGTCGGTAGAAAGTTGAAATAATAAGTCGTTAGAAAGTTGAAATAATAAGTCGATTGAAAGTTGAAATAATAAGTCGGTTGAAAGTTGAAATAATAAGTCGGTAGAAAGTTGAAATAATAAGTCGGTAGAAAGTAGAAATAATAAGTCGTTAGAAAGTTGAAATAATAAGTCAGTTGAAAGTTGAAATAATAAGTCGGTAGAAAGTTGAAATAATAAGTCGGTAGAAAGTTGAAATAATAAGTCGGTAGAAAGTTGAAATAATAAGTCGGTAGAAAGTTGAAATAATAAGTCGGTAGAAAGTAGAAATAATAAGTCGGTAGAAAGTTGAAATAATAAGTCGGTAGAAAGTAGAAATAATAAGTCGGTAGAAAGTTGAAATAATAAGTCGGTAGAAAGTTGAAATAATAAGTCGTTGGAAAGTTGAAATAATAAGTTGGTGGAAAGTTGAAATAATAAGTTGGTAGAAAGTTGAAATAATAAGTTGGTAGAAAGTTGAAATAATAAGTTGATATAAAGTTGAAATTATTTTTTTTTACAATATTCCAGAAGCACGTAAAAATACAGATGCCACCATCATAGAGGGACCTCCCTATTTGTGCTCACTGGAGCTTGACTTACCGTTACTCGCAGCAATTCATGCGTGGCATCGGTAGAGTTAACACATTTGGCCAATAACAATGTGGAAAGCTCGCGTGAGTGCGTCCAGGATGGTGACACATTGCAGTTTCGTCTTGTTTTTGATGATGTTTTGTTTGGAAAACCCAAAGAGTCAAGTTTAGCTAAAGTAAACCATTATTTGCTATGGGTGTCATTAATGATATAACTGTATAACAAGACAGATGGTGAACACACCCCTTGTTGTGCCCCTACTCTCATTTCTTGATTAGTGATCAAGTGACTTTATTTCGTAAGAAGAAAACTGCTTGGAGAGTATGCATTTCTTCGGTTGTTGTTTCCTTCAATGCTTAATGACCACCCGTATGACGTCATACGCCGCAAAAAAAAAAAAAAAGAAATGAACAAAATTTAGTCATATCATGTTCATGTTTAATGGGGCAGATTTTTTTGTTATGAACATTGTCAAAATTATACATCTCAAAAATATGTATCTAAAGGAAACAAATCAAACAAGGCACCACCAACAACAAAGTGCATCTCGGCTCGTCAAGCCTGACACCCACGCTGTGGAGTCAAGTCAAAGATGATATGCGTTCTTTTACAATAATCTAAGGCTGCGACTATTCGTACCCGGGTACAAGAAGTGAGAGGTTGGGATTAAAAAATTATTTAACATATTATTGTTGGGTTTGTAAGACAAAATGAGGTATCAAATGAAATATAATTGAATGGTCTATATGTTTGTAAACTTACTTCTTCAGTTTAACTAAAAATAAACTACCACAAATGACATCCGAATAGCATTGAGTCTAATGGGACCCGGGTGCGAATGGCGGCGCTACGTGTCTGGGTCCATTTTGACTCAGTGCTATTCGGATGTTATCTGTGGTAGTTTGTTTTAGTTAAACTGAAGAATTAAGTTTGCAAACATATGGTCGATTCAATTATCTTTCATTCGATAACCGGGTACGAATAGCCACTTCGATAATCTAAACATGCCAATACTCTCTTACTACATCTCATATAGTACTACACATGCCAGCTAGCGTGATCCCATTCCATAAATTTTAACACTGTCTAGTTATGAATATGTTTAAAAACGCATTTTTTAAACTTGCTATGAAGTATGTAGCACAGGGCGCTGGAAATGTGACCAGGAGAAAAAAAAAAAAAAAAAAAGCCGATTTATTATAATTTAAACGCATTTTTCACACATGCTGAATAACTCGGCATGCCAAACAATAGCGGCAGCCAATGGGAGAGCACGCCCCCCCCCCCCCCCCCCCCCGGGCTCCCAGCGCCAGCACAGCCCAGTGATAAGATCGCCGTATGAACATAAGGCATATGACACACCAGTTGGGGCACGTATAGATTTCCTTCTGCTTACAATACCAGTTGTAATTTTATTGATCAATAAATTTATTTCATTGCAGTGGGAACTTTTTTTTGTATTTTAAAAGAGATTCTACGTACAAAGGCAGGTTGGTTGCTCTCTCCAGAATCATAAAAACGAAAATTATTGCTAAAATATTTAATATCATATCGCTAAGTGTCCTCAAGTGTGATTAACCGAGACGCAATAAAGTGCCGCACGTTAAGATTAATGTAACGTGGGATTTATTCAATGCATAAACACATTTTTTGTCCTTACTAATGAGGGCTTGTGATTGATGCTTGTGATTGATGCTTGTGATTGATGCTTGTGATTGATGCTTGTGATTGATGCTTGTGTTTGATGCTTGTGATTGATACAAGACAAATAATCCAACAAGCCTTTAACAGCAGCGGCCAGATTTAGCAGTTTGAAATCTCATTAATCCTCCCTCACCCTACTGCCAAGGCTCACAAAGTGACCACCCCCCCCCCCCCCCCCCAGAGATAAACCCCTCCCCCCTCTCTCCCCCCCCCCTTCCAACCGAGAGTGGCACACACACCCTCCACTGACGATGCAATGGGGTGGACTCATCTAGAGAAATGGGGGGACTGCCATTGACGGATGGCTTTATTTTTCAACAGCTCGCTCTCGTCAAGTGTCTGACACGGGACGGACTCGAGCACGGATGTTAACATGTTGCTATTGTTCTAAGTTCAAACTTCCTTGAAATTTAACAATTTATTTCAGCCTCATGAAAGTGTTACTTTCCAAATAAAGCTTTCATTTTTAAAAAATACAGAAATTATATTAACATTAATAAAAACGAAACTTTCTAGACTACATGGTCATGATTTGATTTGATTTGATTTGATTTGATTTGATTTGATTTGATTTGATTTGATTTGATTTGATTTGATTTGATTTGATTTGATTTGATTTGATTTGAAATGATTTTTTTTTTTTAAACAGGGATTTGGTTTGGTGGGTGGTGGGGGTGGTAGAGAGAGAGAGAGAGAGAGAGAGAGAGAGAGAGATAGAGAGAGAGAGAGAGAGAGAGAGAGAGAGAGAGAGAGAGAGAGAGAGAGAGAGAGAGAGAGAGAGAGAGAGAGAGAGAGAGAGAGAGAGAGAG